>KZ808483.1:184847-203230 GCA_000696205.2 Oncopeltus fasciatus | reverse complement strand
TTTATGGTCATTTTCGGTTTTAACACGTGGAAATACATTATAATCAGCTAATTTCAACCCCGAAACAAAAACTTTGTTGTTCAGTGTTATTACAATTTATTATGATTAATAATAGCAAGAAATATATGATTTTTTTTCTGAGTATTAGTTTCTGAGAAAATTATTTCTGTTTAACTTTCTTGTTTTAAATTGTTCAAGTATCAATAGAATATTTAATGAAGTAAATATTATCTCTCAATATGTTTCAAGGATTACATCTACACCTAAAAAGATACGCAATTATAAATTTAATTCTCAAAGAAATCACAGTGTAAACATAGTGGTACCAGAATAAATAAATATATTTGATAAGGTATGATAGTAAGTGCACTTATTTACAGGAGATATTATTTATGAATTATTCTATCTTTAGGGACGTGACTGACAGCAAGCTATATTATTTCAATAGAATTGCAGAAATGTTCATGACATGTCTGTGTGTGTGTTCGCATAGTTAAGGAATTTTTAAAACCGAATGTAAATAACCAAATTATTAGGAAAAAAAATTCTGAAGCTATAAGAAACCAATTTCGAAATTTGAGTATTCGAGGAGTCCGCTAACCGGAATTATTCGTTATTATTTGTTAATGCATGAAGTTGGTGAATGTGGTGGAAACGTTTAGGAATAAGTTTTATATATATGATACATGATACTTGTGACTAATATAGCTAAAATTCTGATATCAGCNACTAAACTAAAAAAAAAAAAAAAAAAATTTTCAATAATATTAACTCCAGGGTTGAGAAATGGAAGGAAAACTTACACTGTACAATATCTATCTAGTCAACCATAACTAAATGCGAAAATAGACTTGTTTTCGAAAAATCACACTCCAGTGGCTCCATGTCACGTGTTGTGACATTTGAAAGCTACTCTCTGAGTAGAGACCTTCTTCATTGTGAAATTACCTCCACACCATAAACTTACCTTCACACCATAAACTTACCTCCACACCATAAACTTACCTCGATGCCATAAACTTACCTCCACACCATAAACTCCAAGGACATGTTCAGTCCTGAAATACCTCAGATCTATCTGTCAGATTCAGGTCCGCTATTCCATTTCAAGGGGTTGTGAATTTCATTAGAACCCCTTTTCAAAGTAACTAATCAAAGTCTTCGAGCCAATAAAATCCTCCGACTAGTCTGAAACGAGGTATTCTTGGGTAAGGTTACGATGATTGCTTATTTGGAAAATTTGCCATAAATTACAGCATTTTCCACGGTTTCCTGTTTTTCCATGCTAATTCGATAAGTTTTAAATGAAACTCTTAGAGTTGAAATAAACTTTAAAGGGTTCTTTTCAAATAAATACATAAATTTTAAAATAACTCTATCATAAGAAAATCATATTATAATTAAATTAGATAAATAGTGTTAGTAGACACATATACATATAACATTTCGTTCATAAGGAGATATCAGATCCATTTTATTTACTCATTCGGCAATACAATATTAACAAATTGCATGGAAGAGTCACCACAGTTAAAAAATATTTCCTTCCAATAAACTTCTCACCCTGAATATTCTCAGCCATTCTTTGACCATTGTCAAAAACATCAGAGAAAGACATTTCATCCTAAATGTTCTTACATATTAACAGGTATCTCTAGAGAATCGAACCTCCAACGTAGAGGCCATAACATTAATATTTAGGAAAACTTATCTCAGCATACGGATGAAAATAAATAATTAAGTACAATGAAATTATGTCAATTATGACTATATATATATATATGACGTTTGAGTACTCAAAATACATATTTGTTAAAAGTTAAAATTAACTTTGCTCACAGTACAAAAGAAGCAAAATTATAGGCTATTTATATCTCAATCTGAAGTTAGGAAGATAATATATAATATTTAAAAAAACAGAAATATTTAGAATAGGCCATATGAAATAGGTCCTTCAATTTTTCACCATAAATTTAATGTTGATTTTTTTTTAGAGATTTAAGGAGGCTGTTGTAAATCATGGTTATGTTATTTTGTTGCAGCCCCGATACCTGCTGACGTCACTGGCGAGCAACGACTTGGCTATAGGCGTCCTAGTGACTCCTTTCGGATTTTTGCCAGCCCTCTTCCGGTGCTGGCCTTACAGCGAGACCATCTGTCAGATACAGGTTCGTCCGAACAGAAATCTACACATATCCTTGCATGGGGTCGTTAGACTAAACCTCAAGACTACATGTGGTTGTTTTGATGTGGTAGAAGACAATCACTTCGCACACAGGCCAAAGGGAAGAAAACAAGCCTGATTGTTTCCCCGAATATGATGAATGGTATCTAATAAGAGCGTTCCCAGCAGCACTAGCTATAAATCCTATGGTTCGCTAAAAACAGAAGCACAGAGAGAAAAATCACTGTTCACTATGAGAATGAAAACTGTGATCTTTGGCTAAGGAGTCCATAGCAATAACCACTGGAGCTCTGGGCTCATACCTTAATTAGTCTATCAGTTTTATTTCATTAGGTATAACCCAATATCACTTATGTGCATAAAAAATAATCTCTCTTCTGATATATTTATTAAAATAAGGTTGCCATTATCTGAAGCCTAACAGCTGACAAAATACTTCTCTCTTGTCTAAAATTAATCAAATAAATCAACCAAGAAGAAATTGATAAATTAATAAAAACTATTTTTACTCACTATTGTGATATTTATTTGAGAGTGGTGTCATTGGTCACCTTCTCTCCTTATGTGATTAACATTGAATGTCATTTTTACATTTCATTGTAATAAAATTACAAAATGTTTTTATTCAACAGATATGTAATAAAATAAAAATTGTGATACTTGAGATCAGCCAACTGTCGCAGTTCACAGTTGGTTTTCTTTCTATCTGCGCTTCTGTATGTAATGATCCAGAGGATTCCTGGTGAGCTCCTGGAGAACATCCAGTCTTAATTGTGAAGCATTCGTCATTGAATATATCATGTTATGTTGGATAACTTTTTTGAAATAAAACTATTAGTTTCATTATATTAGTTATTATATTAGTTATTCTTCATGAACTAACTAAAGAGAGTTATTAACTCTCTTTAGTTAGTTCATGAAGAATTAAATCATTCTTATAATAGTATATGGAATATTTAATTTTTATAAATAGAGTGACGTCTGCGTCACTAAATTAAGACTAGATTCGAGGAGTGTAAGTGGAGTTGTAACCGTTGCAAAAAGTCTATCATCAAAGACCTTGGACACGTCTTCAGAGAGCCATCGTATTCTAAACACCTGGAGTATTGAGTAAGTTATTATTACTCGTAAAAAAGCTATAGCTAAGACGGAATTCCAATCCTTAGCGATTTGTAAATTGTCAAAATCAAATACCAGTGTAAAAAGATATTGGCAAACTTTTTAATGATTAAAAAACTCTATTTTATATTTTTAAAAGGAGCCAAATTGTTTCTAAACTGAACTAATTATGTGACATATATTAAAAATATTTGAAAAGTCGATAAAAAAAAAAAAAACATTCGGTCCCAGGGCGCATTCATCTTCTTAAACTGCTGATTTTCAAATCAGAATGAAAAAATATTCCTGGCACAGAAATTGAAAACTACAACCACAGATGATCAGATGTTACGGGTTAAATTTAAAATGCCTCAAAAAACAGCCAGAAGGTTTCATTTCAGTGGGGCAGATGTTTCTTGGTTTCTTAAGAGATGAATAAATATTTTTATGACTTTTTGCGTTCTCAATTTGTAAGACATTCAAACCGAATTTGGTATTTCAACTTCAAATTTTGACGAGTTTTTAGTGCCAGGAATCAATCGAAATGACAGAATGAGAGAGGCTAGGTTTTTTTAAAAAGTCAATATCTTTAACAATAAACCATGAGGAATTTTTGAAACTGATTGATTAAAAACTGCATATAAAATTGTTTTACTTACCTATTAGTTTTAAGTTATATTAATTATTGAATAAATAAGGCCTTTTATTCGTTTGTTATCTCATACATTATTTTCATACATTTAAATATTATTTTTTATTATCTTTCAAAACGTCAAATAATATTTAAAAGAAAGATAGCACTTAGAAAATGAAATCAAATGTGTACTTTTTCCTGTTATATATTGATAAGTTCAATGGATGAGTTTATGAATTTACAAGAAAAGATACATGGTTTATTAAATTAAATAATTTATTATTACATTTTACACAAAATGTATTGTGTTATAAATATATAAGTCTATATTCCACTGCATTAATGTAATTATGTATATGGATACCGCTCTTTTGTATAGAGTTATACAAATATATACAAATCCTTCTCAATGGTGAATAAATACCATATCTGTAATTAACATCGCTCTGAATGGTGAAACCCTATTCATAAGCACAACACTGTTGGCCGGTTTAGTATTTTATCTGTGAGTTGTAATTAATACTATAACTAACTAACTATACTATAACTAAGGTACTAACTATTTATGGTTTTTACTTGGGTTTACAAAAAAGAGGAAGGTCGAACAACTATTATCTTTTATTGTAAAGAAAACACCAACTGGTTTAATTCGAATTACCTCCATAAAAAAAATAAGATATAAAAAAAATGAAAAAATCTGTTAAGAATAGGGGAGGATCAGGTTCTTGGGCGATAAAAAACGCTGTTATTCCGCCCTGACTGTTGAATTATCTTTAAAAATATATAAATGTTAACCCTATCATACCTTCTATTATCCGTCTTCATTGGTTTCTGCAAACCATCTTCTGTTGGCAAGCTGGAACTATATTAGGAAGAATGGGGGTTTAATTGAAAGAAAAAGTTTATAATCTTGTCATCTAAGTTCTAATTATTGTAATGATAAGGTAAATTGATTATAATGAACGCAGTTTTTAATTGTATATCATTTATGATATAGGTTCTTCTATCCCATATATTCTTGAGACCATCTTGGTTATCTCATTTGTAACTTCAACACTTTTTACTTTAGCGTTTAGGATTAATTGCGCCATTTAGTCTAATTTATGTCAATCTATAAAGAAAGATGGAAAATCTGCCTAATTTACGGATCCCCTATGTGACTATTATATTATTTTTATTGACCTTTTTTAATTGTATTANGATTTATTAGTTAATGAGAACAGTAGATCTCATTAACAGTAATTAGTAGATGTAAATATTTGTTATGATAAATTAACGTTAATTTATTTTTGCTCTTGATTGCTATTGACCCATATCCAAAAAAAGTATACTTTGTACACACATACCTAAGTACCTTCAGCCAGCGTTGGTTCTTCTCTTCTCAATATTCCTCTTTTTATCTTATATCTAATTGGTCATTTATTCTTCTGACATGAAAAACATTATAACCCTTGAAATGGAAAGTTTTTGTTCATATAGATTATTTGTAAATTTTTTTTTTTTAGGTTCAGTCAATGTTGATCAAAAGATAAAATTTTAAAAATACTCATTTTTTAAATTGTATTTTTTTTTTTTTTCTACCTCGACCGAACATCTTTGAATAATAACCCTTATCTACTGAGCTCCACCGACCGGGGTCTTGTTGTATTCCCTTATCTATTCTTGTGAATTTCCTCATACGCTCTGATAAGGGTTAAGTAGCGCAACCATCCCCCTCCCATGGAATCCGAGATACTACTTGGTGGGGGGAGGGCTCAAGTTTCACCGAATGGCGTTGGTAGGCCGGTACCGCTGTGCAAGTCGATCAAATATTAAGGGAGCCCGGTCACCTCACCCCCCACCCCCCACCCCTAATGAGAGCTCTTCAAACTTTCCCCCTACAGAGTCCCTCCAAACTCAACAGCCCACCCCCATCAACCCCCAACGTCAACGTTTATCCTAAAGGAGAGATATTTTTTTTTACCCCCCCACCAGAAACTCCTCCCGTTTTTCATTCTCTACCTCTAGAGTTCAGAATATCATTTTGCTTCTATATATATACACACACATTATATATATACATATATGTATAATGTGTATGAGTATTTTTGACACTAATTCTTCGTGAATTTCGGATATTCACTCACGTATATATATACACACACATTATATATGTACATATATGTATAATGTGTATGAGTATTTTTGACACTAATTCTTCGTGAATTTCGGATATTCACTCACGTATTTACATTTAAATTACTGGCAAATTTCTTTCATGAAATTTGCACTATTTTTTTCATGAACGAAAATAAAGAATCCGTTAAAGCCTCCTCAAGGATTTTAATATTACATATACATATATATAAATGAATNTTGCAAAAAGAAGCTTAAATACTTCTACTTTTATCAGTTAAAAAGTTAGGTGTGCATATGTGCGTGTGTGTGTGTGTGTGTGTGTGTGTCTGTGTATATAACTTTTTAAACGGACTATATTTATCAGTTTCCCACAAATGGGAATAAAAGAAGAAATGTTAAATGCCCAAGCTAAGTAAATATTTCATTATATTATTTGTGTTTTATGATTGAGGAAGTAAAATTTTCTGGCCGAATACATGTGTTCACTGTCACTGTCAGTATTCAATTACTATATTATAATTATAGCTAAACGACTCTTATACCTGACGCATCTGACCAACCCAACGAATACAAACGCAGTTGAATACAGACAGTGACAGTGAACACATGTATTCGGTGGTGTGCGAAAGCTCGGCAAATAAGAAAAATTTGACACGGTTCAACCCGGAAGAAGAAACGGTAAATATAAATACTATATAGATGCAAAATCAGTTAATTTATTTTTGTCAATCAATATTTAATAGTATTACAGACAAGTATTTTCAAAACACAGTTAAATACACAGTTAATGAAATGAAAAATATAATTAAGTCGGTCATTTCAAATAAAATAGAAATTAATGAAATATTACTTAAATATTTTTAGAGCGGCATAAAATTTAAGGTTTTTGGATAATTTTTTTTTGTGCAAGTTTTAAATTTTAAGACAGCGAAATTAATAAATGGCAGTCTCGCTTCACTCCTCACTGACGAAAGGCGAAGGATCACCGAAAATGTAACTTATTGTGATTTTTTCTTTTTGTATATGCACTGTACTCTCTATCCCACCTGTTCTTGATTACTGTGTATAGCGTACTTCAGGAATGATATTATTGTCAAAAATACTCACACACACATTAACACATATATATGATCGGGCCCGAGGGATCTATCTGAGCATATGCCTCTGGTACTTATTTACTTGGTATTTATTTGTGCTTGAAGATTTTTGCCTGCCTTGTGCTCCATTGTACATACACCCAAATACAAGATAAGAATCGCGAATCAGAATTAGAGAAACCAAAAATTCTCTAAAATAAAGAAATCCTTGAGACTTTTCGGAATCTAATTAAAAAGGAGCTAATTGATAACGAACTTTGCGCCACTAAAGATATTAGTTATATAACATGGAAGGTACATTTATGCTACATATTATGATGTCATATTATGTTATTTAAGTGAGTGACATTGCATTGATATTTAAAAATACCTATGAGTAATCTTGTATCTTATGTATGTGGGTTTTGCACTTTGGATGAAATAGTGAAGTATAGCTGAAAGTGATGTCAAATACGAATTAAATTTATTAAATGACCCATATAAATTCTAATGATTTTTTGGAAATAAATAAAAATAAACATTCTATTTTAATTTATTGTAAGTATATTTTTACAATTATATTTTCATGGATTTTTGGCCATAGTTTGTAATAAAAACTATTATTTGAGGAGTATAGGCTGTAGAATTGAAATAGTTGGTTCAAGTAAATCCTCACAACTAATTGTGCAATTTTACTGTTTGAAATACGTATTATATAGTATAAGTGTTAATATTCTTCCCAGCCACTTAGGGTCATGGAGGGAGGGGCTATCCACAGGTTGCCACCTCATTTTAAACATCAATGGCTCAGGACAAGCTAATAAACATTTCCTAATGTCCGAATTCACTAAAAATTACTGTATCACTCGAAATTTGCTGAAGAGAGATACTACGTTATAGATATGATAAACATTATTATGCCCACTCACCAATGCGAAGGCATGCTGCAGGAATAGTCCGGCACAAAGCAGTCTTAGAAACATTATTTCTTTGTATTTACATCTGAAAAATAAAAATGTAAATGAAACATAAATAAATGAAGCAACAAGTGAAAAAANCTACTCCGTAAGTCCAGATAGGTCGTAATAAATTCTGTAGACCGTCAGTTTGTTTTCAGTCGTAAGATTGGATTTCTTATTCATAAGTCTGTATAAAAGTCCATATCGCCGATTGTGTCAAGATGGAATCCAAGTATAATAATATCTACTGTAAAGAAAACAACTCTCCATTTGAACTATTTTTTTTTTTAAGTGTTAGACTCTCTTCCAACCACTTAGGGTCATGGAGGGAGGGGCTATCTACAGTTTGCCACACTATTCTAAACTCCCTTGGCACAGAACAGACTTTTTTTTTATACATAAAGATTACCCTGGGCGGTACAGGGCTACTACTTACGGCTTAGTAGCTTGTTCAATTGCCCATATCCTCTATATAGTGCCGTTCACATCCGAAGGTAAGCAAAATTCTGCATATCTACTGAAATCGGTTTATTAATTAAAGAAACGCAAGAGTATGTACAGGGAAAAAATGAATTTTAATTACAAAATAAATTTCTATTATAACCCCAACTAACAATTAAATGAAAGGGGTAATTAAAATAGCAGCTTTAAAATCTTTTGCAAGGACTTATTCTAAGTAAGTGGGAGAAGTAGGTTTAAAAAAAAATGTGAGTCGACTCCTAATGAGAATGGGGGGGGGGGAGATAAAATTATAAAACAGCCCCTAAAGCAGAGTAAAGAGAGCCTGTTTACAGCGGCAATTAAGAAAGACAGAGAAAGATGACGGGGTGGATAGTAAAAATTGTCGCGGATAGGACTCTCTCTCTACGGCGGGATTAGCCGTCAAGAGGTGGACTGCTCAGTATGCCGGGGAACGTGGGAGTTGAGTCGAATAATTGAACTGAGAGACAACTTGTTCAAGTTTACAACCTCCCGGAGACAGGACGACCCTTGGAAATGCCCATCCCACTCACCCCCACCCACCCTCCGGCCACTTTTTAATTTGAATATGTTAATTATAAACTTCCCCTCCTAGTAGCTGTGTGCCTCTGTTGCGCTGCGCCCTTTCGGCTTTTCTTATTTCCAGCCATCAAGTACTCTGCTTCCCCTTCCGACAAAACTTTAAATATTATTAAAGTCCCTTCCCTTTTTTTTATATATCAATTAGCCACTTTTCAGGGAAAGATTGAAATTTTTAACTCTTTAAGAAGGATGAATTTTTTTTCTTCAATTCAAAGTGTAGGGAATTGAAGAGTATTATATAAAATTTGTATAAAGTTTACTTCGCTGTATGGATAAGAGATTTAACAGGATTTGCATACTGGAAACATTTTTTTACCCAAACAGACACAATGAATAGGAACAATGTTAACATAAATTTTATTTGTTCATAGGCTCACTAATCTTATTCTCAATAATGTCTATGGGTGGAAGTCAGTCTGTCTTGTTAATATATTTTACTAATTCTTTTCTCCATGATGTCTTTGGTTGGATGTTTGTCTTGTTAACATAAAACTATTTATTATTATGTTGTGGCAAACTGTAGATAGCCCCTCCCTCCATGACCCTAGGTGGTTGGAAGAGAGTCTAACACTTTTTAAAAAAAACATAGTTCAAATGGAGAGTTTTTTTTTTTTTTTGACCGTAGATATTATTATACTTGGATTCCATCTTGACTCACAACTTACATGGGGAGAACATATAAATTCTCTTTTCAGCCCTGAAGAAGCCATCACATGATGTGCGAAAGCTCGTCTAATAACATCAATTTGACTCGGTCCAACCCGGAAGAAGAAACGGTAAATACATAATACTAGTTTTGTGCAGCTTTATAGATACCTAAATCACAATAAAAATTGAATATAATGTATTGAAACTAATTGATATTTATAGGGAAAAAAAAATGAAAAAATGAGTCCCTACTCTAACTCAGAATGGAAGAGGGAAGTGCCTTTTACTCTTCTGGTCTTATCTTTCTATCTTGTGTTAATCATAAAAATGCTACATTCATTATGTATTCTATTAATTTGTAATTATTTAAAACAAAGAATAATCAAAGATGTTTTTATTGATACACAAATGTACTTGGACATCCCCAGATGTGGCTACAGTCAACCAAATAGCTGAATATGCTAGTACTTGGCTGACCACTTCGACTCTGTTGAACAACAATTTTTACAACGTTTTTGTTTACTACCTTTTTTATTGCACTAATAATAAGCAGAATGTTGACGATTCCTTCCTCTATAATATTCTCCCCCTTAAACAGAAACGAATCCGTTTGACCATTTGCAGAATGAAGCCCTGAAACACAGAATTCTGTTAAATTTTATTAAAAAAGGGCCCCTTGACTGAAGAATTTAAATTCTTTAATCTTGGATTAGGATGAAGATCGGGTTATAGGGCGATCAACATCATGGTTATTTCGCCCTGACTGTTTGATTAATTACATTTTTTCATATGTGCCTGTTTCTCTTAAAATGCACATAAGTTTGCCTACATTGGATTCATGGTTTGCCAGGGATGCCGACAGTTGTCTTGGGAGGTTTTTGCATGTAAATAGATTAGTGTAATATGGGCATTACATCTTAAATCTTGGTATCCGCTTTTTGTAGGAAATATTAAAGAATAATAAAGCTAAATAATATATGTGTGCTACAACAACATAATATATTATATATTTTTCGTAACCCTAATAATTACGAATATATTGCGAGTATAAATATTTATCTCTTTAAACCTTTCCTTTCTCTCAACCGATTTCTTTCTACAATGAACCCAACTAACGATATGTCGTTTCTACGAAATTTTTACGAAATTTGAAATTTTTCAAAAATCGCGTCGTGTTACCTACTTGAAAAACTTGATTTTTTTTAATGCAAATTAGGCTAAAACACACACACACAGCAGCTATGAAATGATGACAGTTCCCAGTTAACTAGCAAAACGTTTACAAAACTTCAACTGAAAAAAAAAAATATCCTGAACCTTTAATAAACCATAAATCCTCATAAGAAGGGGCATGCATAAGAATAGTGTTGGAATGTGTTTGTGGTTCTGTCCGTCGCGTGACTTCTGTTTGCGTGATCAACCTCTCCGAAGATAAAGGTTAGTTCTGTTTTAAAACGAAACCTTACAAATATGACAGTCAACGTGCGGGAAAAGAAACAAACCAAACAAAATATTACTAGAGACGAAGTGGAAAATTGAATTTCTTTTTACAGGCAAAAGGAAAATTGCTGCCTTTTACTTTTCTTCCATAACACCAAGTGGAAATAATAATAAATAACGACTCAAATTCACAGATAAACAGAACATAAAAAAAATTAGTTCCTTTATGCAAATACTGTAAGTGAATTCATTTGCTTAAGAGCCAATGTTTAAATACATATATAAAAGAGTTTTTCAAATTGAAAAGTCCATACTTCACAAAAAATTGTTTTTTTTAGTACAACTGAACATTTTCGGGGTTTACTATCCCATCATCAGGGCACAAGAAACCCCCAATTTAGGTGCAAGTTAGAGACTCCATGTATTAAACATAATATTGATTAACATTACCCCTATTTGGTTTCCTCCGATATCATTAATTTATATTTTCTGATTTTGACTAGTTTCATTAATTTAGGCTAAATACATTGGTAACGTGACGCGACCATAGTAATTTCTTTAAATTTTTTTTTATACAAGACCTAAAAGAGAAATATACAGTCCTTTTAAAATTGAATACATATACATTTCACATTATAATGTAGATATTACTTTTAAATTCGATTTTCGTAAATATCCCAGGAAAAATAGAGCATTAGACACTTCAGAATCTTAGTACGTTAATAACATTTTGGTCATTTGTACTTATGTTTAATGAATGTTCCTAGAAACAATTTTTATGCTTAACAGCGTTTCTTTCTACACATTGCAGACTCTCACTATTTACAGGTAGGTAGGTTATATTAATCGACCAATACACTCTCATAATTTTTTAATAATCTAGATATGATTTTATACTAAACAAAAATAACAATTTAGATATTGGAAAATTTAAAAGTAAAGTCTATTAATCAAATTTTGTTACTTAACTCATAGTGCTGAATTATTCTTTTGAGGCAACTGGGGCACTAAAATATTTTATCACAACGTGACTCTCATCAACCCCCACATAAATATGTATGAAATCTTCACATAGTGACCTGCTAAGAGTAGCTGGAGAAGCTCATGGGAAGCGTCCAGGACTCGCAATCCTAGCGCTGTGGGTACAATCCCGCCCAGGTGAATCTTTTATTTATAATATAGAAGCTTGTCCTGAGCCATGGGTGTTTAAAATGGGATGACAACCTGTAGATAGCCCCCTCTCCATGACTCTCAGTGGTTGAAAGGGATGTGAACACTTAATAAAAAAAATCAAGTTATTAGTTCAATCCATGCATATTATAATTATTAATATAACTAAAATATTTATATTATTTTAAAAGGTTATTTCAATAAGTTTCGTAATCTATTGAGTCAGCTTTTATAAAGAAAAAATGTNCAGTATATATATATATAAACATATGCATATGCACATTCAGTTATATTCCTATATATGTTAACTTATATTTACTTTTGCTTCTTAGGCAAACCTAGCTATTAGATTAGTGTCTTAATAGCTTAATCGGTTGAAGTGATAGTGGAGATTAGGGGGCAACAAAATTAAAAATCTCAATACTTTCTTAAATATTATTAGCGTTACGAAAAAAAATATGTTATGGAAAATAAGTGTAAAATGTAATTTTATTAGGTTATTCAATAATGTTTATAATATAGTTAAATAGCTGAATCCAAATTCAGTATTGAAATTATTTATTTCAAATTGTTGATTGAATTCATTTTGGTAGAATCAGTAAAAAAAAAGGGGGGTATAAAATGGGTTCGAAATTTATTTTAGTAATATCTTCCGTGTTATTTTAGCTATGAGGTGTTGCAAAACTGAGAAAATTATGTATTTTTCCAACGTTTATGTTCTTACTAAAAAACCTCTTTTATGTAGATATTTGCTGATGTGCCATGGACGTCTAAGCTTATCTCTTACTCGTCCTTCCTCGTATGTGTAGAGCAAAGTTCATTGGTTATACCTTTACGCTCATTATTCTATCCTTCCTAAAATATATAGTTAGCAATGTTCTCTTTTTTATAGGTAATCTACGTATACTGTGTAGATGTACGTATTATTTCATTTGCCCCCTTTGACGCGTCCTCCCACTCTGTCGCAGGTTGTCTGGGTCAGGGCGGCGGATGGCACCGTGCTCTCCCTCGACCGGAAGGTGGTCACCCACAACTCCAGGATAACCGTCTCCCAGGAGCTGGAGCGCGGGGTCTGGAGGCTGCACATCAAGCAGCTGAGGGAGTCTGACCGCGGCTGCTACAAGTGTCAGATCAACACCACCGACATGAAGAAGCAGGTCGGCTGCGTCGACGTTCAAGGTCAGTGGATCCCCCTATCTGATTGCTTGACCTATGCTCAATGGTAATATGTTCTCATTTTGGTTAGGGAATACATATCTGTTTAGTGCGCATGTGTAGTAAGGCGTTCTACTTACGTAGAAATAGTGCAACCTCTCGGCTATACTTAACAAATAAAGTTAATGCCTGTGCCAGCTATAATTTAACATCTGAATAGTTCTGCCAAAATTTTGAGAATAATTCTATACTATTTAATAATAATAAGAATATAAAATGTATTAGAGTATGTAAAGATAGATTATCGATAGATATTTACTGCATGAAATTATATATTCTAATGAAGTTTTATAAACTCTCTGGACTGCTAAGGAGGATTGCTAAGGGACTGCTAAGGAGGATTGCTAAGGGACTGCTAAGGAGGACTGCTAAGGGACTGCTAAGAACTGTTAAGGGACTCCTATGGACTGCTAAGGGACTGCTAGGGAGGATTGCTAAGGAATTGCTAGGGAGGGACTGCTAAGGTGTTAAGGGACTGCTAAGGAACTGCTAAGGTGTTAAGGGACTGCCAGGGGACTCAGTGTAGTGTGCGATATAATGTAATTATTTCCTTGATAAAATAACTTTTATTCAAAACACTAAAATTCAGCCAGTGTTTAGTTATACAAAATTGTATGTATTAGTTGAGTTGTAAGCTTTACAATACTGTGCCTTTAAAATTTAAAATTCCAATTTTAAGATAATGTTTATTGGGACAACTGAGTTCGGTATATATATTTTTGTCCATATACACGCTTTTAAGTGCGCTTTAGTGCCCACAAATAAAAAAAAATTAAAAAACGGAGTTATGTATATTGGTCTTTATTGATAAAATGGAATTTTGCACTTCCAGTAAAAATTTGTACTGTAATGAGAGGAGATAAAATGTAGGATAACGAGAGTAATTCTCTCATGTACATTCAATAGACTCTCGACAGCGAAATTGAGGTGTAGTTTATATAGAATATTATCAGAGGTCAGAGAGAGTTCACCTCGACCAACTAAAGCACTGAAGATGAGGCTTGGGCCTCGAAAGCGCTCTGCATTTAAAATACATGTATGAACTGTGGAGGTTACTGACCACTTCTAAATTAATCTACCCACCCTGGATTAAGAACCTCCACCAGCCAGCTATTATATGAAAAGGTGACATTATTTTCTTCATCAGAGAATGAAGACTAATTCCATTAAACATATATTGCATTTAATTTACAGTAAAGGGTTTTGTGTTCAGTTATACTCTGAACTAAGTCACTTAGCCTGAGTTCATTCAGTGCTGAAGTGAAAATTTCTGAAGGTATCTCCTGCCTAGGTGAGGGGCAGAAAACCCTTCTTGGGCAGCAGAAGACCCTAAAAGGGTTAGGGAGTGGGCTGCCACATTTGTCTTCATGTGGTGCCTGTTGAGTTCTCTCCCTTCCCTTCGGAGCACTTGCTAAGGGTTTCTTCTTCCTTGTTTTTGAAATTCTTTATCTATTCATTTTACAAGACTATCTTGATATGTGATAGATTGAAATGAATTACCAATTATCACCGATAGCCATTGAATACACTAAGTGCTGATAAATTACAATTTTTAATAATAGTAGATTATTACTGAGAAAGAAAAATTACTTATTCAACGTTTGCGTTCAAAAGTTAAGCGTATTAATTTATTATTAAATAGTTATAATACCCCAGTTTTACCCAGTTCTTCTTTAGAACATCAGTTCCAAATTATCCTACCAGGGTGCAGGGGGAAGCGCTAATATATGAGGGAATACTTGAATGTTACTTTCACCAGAAGATTTTTTCTCTGGTTAAGCATGGAAAAACGACGGTTGCCAGATAGATCCGTACTCAATGGTGACACCCTATCTAAGGGTGCAAAGTCATACAGGGAATCTCCAGTGTCAGTATTTCTCGTCCTTATCATATACCCGAATATGTGCACGAGAATGCGTTAGGCGCGTAGATATCTGAGGTCTGGCTAAGTGCACCGCCTACTGGTTTTGGAGTATGTTTCATTGGAATAGCCTAGTGATAATTAAGTATAATTGACTCTGAATAATAAGATTATTACAATTTAATGATGAGTTATTTCTTGTATACGAAACTAGTCTCTTCGAGTCTCACTGCAGTCACTGCGAAAAGTGAGTCGATATTTACTGCCTTCTAAGGAGTCCCACTGTTCAGTAGATGGCGATCTCTTAGTACAACTACGCAGAAGCATTGATGAAAGTAGTATGGAAGTAGTGCCATGAATGTCCAAGGGGGGCGCCATGAAAAAAAGTTCATGCACTTACGAATGTTGTTCGACAGTTGAGTCGAAGCTAGAGTTCTTTGGGAGTGACCTTCTTTAGTTCCTAGTTTTTGGAATGGCTTTAGTTCTAGCTCAAATAATTAGTTTAAGGCTTTCACGAAAAGAAAGAAGGTACTATTGCTTGAGAGATTGGATCTGAAAACCAGGTTACCTTCTTTTACCTCCAGCTTTGAGCAAGGAACAAGTTCCAGACTATGGCAGGAATTTTATTTAGAAATAAGGTATTTTGTGTGCCTTTCCTCTCGTGGGTTCGGAATTAGCTTATGATGTATATAAAATATATCATTTATTTTCGGCTTGTTTGATTGAACAAGTTGTTTACTTAAAATCTAATACGTTTATTTCATTAGTAATGAATAATAGTGATAAATACTAGGAAAGTATGTGATGTGAGGAACAAACTTGTAATCGCTATTAGAATCTTCCAGGCCTGCTTTGGCTTATCCCTGAAGTTATAAAAGCGGCTCGCCAGTGACCCCCATATCAGTGATAAGTTAGTGTTACTCAGTGGCAGATCACGCATGTCAGATTTTCGGGCTGTTCGTAGCTTTGCTGTGCCTACAACATTGAAGTAATGAGTTGCCGTATTTAGCAAGTACTTTTCTGGCCTTTATGCAAATAATAACTATGCAAGTAATTCACATTTTTATTTATGAGTTTGTTAGGATTGTGGATTCTATTGCTATTTTTAATATTTTTAATTAATATGTGTTTATTATTTGCTATAATAAATTAACTTATTTTTATCTTTTGTTCTTAAGTCATGATTGAACCCTGGGCCTCAACATTAGGAAATCCGCTTAATTAGCCTAGCTCGTGAAGATAAAGATTTTAATGGCAGTGAATTTATTTAATATGACTTTTTGAATACGTTTTAAAATGATTTTCTTTTCCATCTTTCACTGAGAATTACAGAGTATCTATACACAAGGGTTTTGCAGTTAAACACTGAATTCACTTTCAAGAATAATATTACAACATTAAGGGACTAGCATTTTTCTCCCCCTCTCACTCCCTCCTTGACTCCTATCCTAGGATAAGAAGAAGATGGGTGCCAGTCAAACTATCGCGGGTTAACCTGGGCTCCTCTCTGAGGGAAGGTTAAGTCCCGGGATAGACGAGTAAAATCCCCATCGAAAATTATAGTGTAAAGAAAATGTACAGAATATTTTTTTTAATAAAGATTTATACGTATAAAAAATATCACAACATTCGAGAATATTTTAACTTTTCGTAAACCAATGATTCATTAACTGCTGTCTTTCTCAGCTTCGAAAATTCTTGACACAAAGTAAGATGGAGTCCTCTATATAAAGACACGTCTTGCATTGTTAAATAACAAATCAGTTCCAGCACCTACGTTAGGTGTTTTCTGTTTTGTTTTTTTTTTATTTACACACTCATCTATCTTCGAAGTTAGTCTCTTTCACACAGAGCATGTTCCGACTTCTGAAGGTCTCCTTCTTTGAAGCTTTAAGACCCAGTATAAAATAATGTAGATTGTTAAGGTTGTGGTTTCAGCGAAATTTTAGTTTATAATTATAAATTAAAAAACTATGCATACACATATGTGTGTGTGTAAGTATGTTTCTATTTATTCTCTGAATAAGGCGTTTATGCGACTCAAGTGTACCGATTCGACTTTTTATTGATGTAATTGATTAGAATACCGTTTTAGGTAAATATTTTTTAAATAAAAAGGGCCTTACTTGTGTCATATCCGTTTATAAAGAGGAAATAATTTATTAAAAAGCATACAGAATTCTAATGAATTTTAAATAACAATAATTCGTATTGTGTAATAGGTATATAATTCAAATTAAAGCATCATAATAATAAGAAGGGACGTTTTGTTATAGATAATGAATATATATGAGGCGAAGGAATGAAATTAAACAATGGAAGATATATTGTAATAAATCCTTTATTCTGGTTGGCTGTGGAGGAGATAAGAGACACTCCTCTTGTACTATGTGCTGTATCGATGGGAGATGCTCCGATGTGTAGGGGAATATTACATTTCTGATCCACCTCCGCCGGCAGGAAATTGTGTTCTCCTTTGTTTGGGTAGCCTAGGTTCCTCGAGAACTTATCCTCGGGACTCGTAGCTCATCACCTGTCCCGCAACTTCACCAGCACTTACAACTGCTCTCTCTCTCCCTTAGACCGCAGTTAACGGGGCCCTTTTGATGTGTTCAACTCGTCCCTTTATCAGTCGCGGGGGTTGTGGGGGTGGGTGGGGGAGATTTGTTGTTTTCCCCTCTACTTTTCCCATTAACGAGAGCTCGCTACATCTGCAACATTCAATGGGGCGCGCTCTACGCCACTTGGTGGGAGGGGGGAGCTGCGAACGGAAGATTCGAATCCTACAGCATTCAAGTAGGCATGTGCAAGTGTTACATATACTACATGTAAAGTAGTGTATACCACAGATAATGATATCACAGATAATATTTCTAAAATAAAAATTATAAGAAAACGACGGTTGCCAGATAGATCC
>KZ808483.1:172071-184453 GCA_000696205.2 Oncopeltus fasciatus | reverse complement strand
AATTATCTCGGAAAGTGTGTTATTTTGTCAACAGTTGTTTTTTAATCTTAATATTTGACAATTACATTTGTATAAACTGTACACAGGTTGGTTATGAATATTATACATTTACATTTAATATTATAACAGATTAGTAGTGAATATTATATATTATTTTGAGAAGGTTAACATCTTTTAACAGAGTAATAATTCTGTCTATAAGTTGTGCTAAGTCTTAGAATATTTCTTGCGAGGTTCTTGGGATTCCATGCTTGTTAAAATACTTGTCAAGATTCAAGAATGTGACTAAAAAAGAAGGTTCTGACAATTTTGACGAAATGGTTCTACTACTTTGTTATTTAAGTTTGGATGTATTTTTTTTTAATATAAAAAACGAATTTAGTATTTATGCTTTTTATAACAAACTGTTGAATGGTGAAATCATATTTGGGAAAACCATTAGAGTATTGATATCGTTTTTCTTTGAGTTTGCAGTACTTGATTAGTGTAAGATTTAATTATTTTGAAATGTGTATTTAAATTTTTTTTTATAGAAAAAGAAAGGTCGTTATTAAGAAAGACATTTGCGATTATACTAAGACGGATAAGTACTACCCTACTCTTCGTTCCCTGACTGTACAGAGTTCAGTCATATTTTCTCTTATGGTCATTCTCTAATCCGACTTCTAAGATATAGTTAATATTCTACTAAAACTTGGGAAATATTTGGCTGTCTGTGCCTTTGTGACGGACTTTCACTTAATATTTGCTCGGAGGCATCTCGTTGAGAAACTGATATCAGTTTGATTCGGTAAACATTCAACAACAGAGCTCCCCTGTGCCATGGACATAGAGACATGTCCTTTACTCCTCGACAGCCGTCCGAAGAACAGTTTTAGGACTCAGGTATAGTCGCCGTAGCCGTTGAATGAGAGGTGTATTCTGTTTATACGCCTATTGTATCTGTTGTATCTGCTTTATTATATAAAGGCCATATTAAAAGTACCGATCCTTAGTAGCACCGTGTATCCTCTTATTTGCCGCAAGATTATATAGTTCTCAATAACTTCATTTGATTACTAGTGAATCCTCCGAAGCTTGAAGAATACGTTTTACCGGCAGACACACCATTTTCCTTTAGTACTTTTGCAACTTTTGCTCTTTAATAATTTTTTTTATGAGTGCGCATCGACTTTTAATAATTATTAAAACAGTTTTTTAATCTTTAGTAATTGTCCAACTATATCTACTGCTGAGTTTTAGCATTTCAACTTTTAACTCCGTAAACCATGTTTGTCAGTTGATTTAAATTGTCTAGACTAATATATGAAACTACCATTTATTTATTTTTTTTAATGATGTGGATTCTGATTATTAACATGCCCTTCTCTGGATTTCTTTAGAAATTATGCGACTAGAGCTTAAATATAAGGTCAGTATCAAATTCCTTTTTGCGGCATACCAAAAACTATATGTTCCTTATTTCGCTCGTACACTATTTACAACCTTCTGAAAACCGCCTGTTTGCCATCCAACCATCACTTTACTTCCTATTTCAGCTCATTCCTAACTATCGTGCTCAAGGCTGCGAAACCACCCTTAATCGTTATTCCTTGATAGTCCCAGGAGTTTATTTAACCCTCCTTGTTTTTGTAAATTGGCAAGTACATAACCATAATATTGGTCTAAGTGATGTCATCGTGATTTCATGTAATGTATCTATCGTAATTTTTTTTTTTTTTTTTTTTTATCTTTTTTTTTTTTTTTTTTGCTAATCTGTGCCATACATTTTTGATATATGAGTGTTTCTGTTGACCAAACATTAATCACTCCTCTACAACCTTTAGATATTTCGTAGAAGATCACCAGCCTACTTACCTTAGCGTGTTCTGTATGCTAACAACACCATAATATATATTATAATGAACTCTCAACCCACATTGGAATAGATTAATTTAAGCAAGCCTTTTGTAATTAAGCACACTCTAGAGGCAGCTAAATTGAGGGCACATGAATTAAGAGGACCTGTTGTGGTTATAAGGAAACAAACAAGGCTCAGTTAGTGGATTACTATATAATATAACATTATATAAAGGTCCGAAATTTAGTTTAATTTTTTAAATAATCGTTCAAAATTTTGTTTTTTAAAATTTAAATTTCATTATAATTAATATTAGGGTTTGTTTTAAAATATTTAAATCTTGTTACAAGGAAGATGTCATAAAAAACGAATATATTTAAAGGCATATATTTCGTTTATTACCTATAAATATGCTATCCGAAACATATAATTAGTATTTATATATAGAAAACATTTGTCATTCATGTTTAAATTAAATAATTTGAGTAGAAAACAAAAATTGTTCATGTGAAACCTCTCTGCCTTTCAATTATCGCTATTGATTTCGCTTCTGATTTTAATAATATATGTTCGTTCCATGGTGGATATAACACTATGTTATAAACGCTTTACACTAAAGTCTTTATATTTTACTCAAGACGATTTTATCTACGCTAAAAATGACATTAATAATAATAATATTCTCGGGTGGGATAAAGAGCTTTTCAACTTTGAATAGCACCTTCAAAGGTGGGCTGAAGCTGAATATATATCTCCTGATTTATATAATCAATGAATATCTCATATTTTTTATTCAAATTGTGACGATATAAATTGCAATAGAATCCTGTTTCAATAGGAAAAAAATGTAAGTGTCTCTGTTTTGAGTATCAAGGTAACAGTTCCATATATAACATATAAATTAAATAATAGTAAATTTCTTATCATCAGCTGAAACATATAGGATAAGTTAAAAATATGGACCCTACAAAATAATATATTTGCTGCTTGTACTTATTAAATAAATAATATGTTATATATTATTATTTAATATGTAAATTGTTAAATACATTTTTGAAGCTACGTGACAAAGGAACATGGACATTTTTGAACAGCCATTGGTTAGTTAAAATGTTTATTTTCTGTGTTTTAGATTAGCAATAAAGTTTCGAATTATATTGGATCATTAAATTTTATTTATTAAAACCTTAAAATTTAATTAAGTCGTTGATTTCATTCACTCCATGTGTGTGTATGTTTATATATATATATATAGTCTTAACGTGCTGAAGCTTCCGCAATTACAATTTATAAAAAAAAGAGCTCTAACGATATTTAAGTCAACTTTCGCAAATTGTTGGGAAAGTTCGTTGATGGCTGTAATTCGTCATCAATTCACATTTATTACGAAAACGAGTAGTTATTTTGCTATTGTGTTTCAATATTTGTGCCAATAATATGCAAATAATACACGTTTATGCATTGCCTGAAGACACAAATCGATAATTGATAGCCTCATTTCAAATCTCATTTCCATTCAATTGAATTAATATCTGTATGCTCAAAAGATTATATATCAATAGTCATCTGAAAAGCAGTATTTTAGCAGATTTCCCCTAGGAAATACTAAGTATTCTATTTGGCATTTTATTAGGCGACATGAAACATGTATTAATATGGTCTTTTCAACTTTTTATAAAATAGTCATAAATACATAGACCATGGTGAAAATTCTTTTAACTGAGTCACATAATTCCGTATTTAAAATCAGTTCTGTTAGCTGTTCAATGACTTCGGTAATATGTTACTACGAATAATACTATAGTACGAACATTTAAATTATATTAAATCTATATATAATAAACGTAAAAATACGATGCACATTATGAAATAATATTAAATTTAACACTAAACCTAAATTATAGAATCAAAATATGCTGTGTATCCCAAAAAAGCAGATGAACCCATGCAGACTGATATGTGTGCGCACACGCATGTGTATGTGTATGTGTGTCATTCATACAAGAGCTACATAATCGAAACTATGCAATCTATGTATCATTAGAGATGAACACAGCGCTTGCCTAATTATAGTTATCAACGATCACTTCCAAAATATCGAAGCCGCTCTTTTTATTTGAAAATGCAGAGGTTATAGCATTTCCACCCCCCCTCCCCCCCTTTCAACCAACCACACCCGCCACCTCCCTACAGGTATGGGCAAATTATGGAAATAATAGGTTGAGTGAAGAATTTTATCTATCTTTTATCTTTTATATAGTGAAGGATATAGCTGATCTTTAGCCACATACGAAGTACTTAAAACTATCATAATAAACAATTTATATAATTCAATAAGTGTAAAAAAAAATTTTTCTAGTCATTTTCGAAAACATCTTTAAGAAAAAATCCGTATTAAGACAATTTTTTTCAATCGTAACTAGGAGTGTTGAATTTTTCGCTCCGCTATTTCTGTTCTATCTCACAGAGAGTTAAGTTTCTGTATGAATACTTACCATCTTGTTATCATTTTCGAGGTAAAATATTTTTTTACCTTTGCTCTTTACGGGGCTTTTGCTCAGGTTTATTTTGGCCCGGTTGTCTAGTGGTTGTAGCAGTGGACTTCTGAACCATAGTGCCTTGTTTAGTTTGCGCTAAGAACTGTTGGTTTTTTTTTCTGTGGTTCTATTTAGTCTCAGATGATTGGAGGTATCCAGCTTCAGTGCGATATATAGGTAGAGGGCTCACCGCACACCTTACCCCGTAGCAGGACTGAATTTTTTATTATATCGTGTTCATATATATATTTAATGAAAACATTGTACATCTCGAGCCTGACCACCTTGTTTATATTTCCCATAACTATTTAGTACATATACCAGGTATGCAAGAAATGTATTTTATTTCTTAAAATATATACACAGTAATTTAAAAAAAAGTATAATATATTTTATTCAAAGTACTGGCCCTCGCTTTCTACACATTTTGTCCATCTCTCGGGCAATATATGGATACCATTCCAAAAGAATGCTTCATCTTTATTTGAAATCCATTCATCGAGCCATTTTCGTACGTTTTCGAAATTGTTGAAGTGTTGCTCCGCCAATGAGTGTCCCATCGATGAGAAGAGGTGATAATCAGAAGGCGCCAGGTCAGGTGAATACGGCGGGTGGGGTAGGAGTTCCCAACCAAGCGAAGAAATCGTTTCCTTAGTCAATCTGGCTGAATGTGCAGGAGCGTTATCATGCTGAAGAATGACTTTGGCGCGCCTGTGAGCCCATTCTGGGCGTTTTTCGATCAATGCGTGACTCAAATTGATCATTTGTTGTCGGTAGCGCTCGGTATTGACTGTTTCGCCGGGCTTGAGAAGCTCGTAGTCGATTTGGTCGATTTTCTCGTTTTTGATCAGTAACATCAAAATCACCACGTTTGAAACGTTGAAACCAACGTTCACATGTCTTGACGGTTGGAGCAAGATCGCCATAAGTCTCAACAAAAATTCGATGACATTCAGATGCCTTTTTCTTTTGATTAAATAAGAAAATCATGACATGCCGCAAATGCTCTTTATTTGGCTTAAAATTAGACATTTTTAACACCAAAGAAAGGTATGATACGTCCACGTAAACGACTTAAAAACAACTGACTTTTGTAAACAAATGACTAACAAACAAAATAGCGTTTAGAGATAAGCAAATCCTTCAATAGGCTAAGAGCGCATTCTATTGGAATTAAAACGACATTTTAAACTTCCATACCTGGTACTGTTTCCCGTATATTCCACTTGCTGTTTAGTTTACTAGTCGTATTGCCTCGGCGATAAGCGTACGTACCTATTTCGTAGTCAGCTTCCCATCTGGCCCGGTAGGGAGATACGAGGATGGGGAGACGGCGGTGCTATCTGCGTGGTCAGGGCAGTCCTCAGAAGACGAACAGACCTCGCCATCTCCTTCCCTTTGATAGCCAACCCCACCCTCTAGTCTTTGTGCTCACACGTCACGTTTATATTCAGAGAGCGGACCAGGGAGGGCGACTCGCTCGATACCAACAACACAACCCCATACAAGTTTTGAGATTCTTACTTGAATAAATAGTGATACATAGATGTAGGAGTACACAAACTAGAGATTCATAAATCCCCAAAGAAATTTCCTATTTGATGGAGGAGGAATATAGCATAAATTTGAAATTTTACTTCTGAATAATGGCTGCATATTTGTCTTACAACCGCTGCGTTAATAAAATGTACAAATTCAGTATGACTGAGGGTATTTACAGATGACGGAAGGTACGTTAGATAAGCACAAACCTTTAGATTTATAGCTACTAAACAAGATTTCGAGGTCACCTACTTATAGTAGGTGCATACCGACTAAATGCCTGTCACTGTACAAGTTTTACCATACTTCAGTGATGGTAGAATGTAACAAAAGAAGCCGTCAAAGACAAAGAAAAAGGCCGATCGCTGAGGCAGGCTCAAGATTGTTCCAGATGAAGGAGTACAAGAGCTAGTAAGCTTGTTTAGTTAAATTCATTAATATATCCTGTACAATATTTGTTATAACTCTCACCCAACCACTAAGCACAATACTGCTACTACTTACAAACCTATTTAAAACACTTTTTTATTTTATTTATAAACCTTTCAAGGGCGGGATGCTGACTCGGATTGGATCTCTTCGGCTAAGCCGGGGCCCTAATATCTTCCCAAATAATTGTTTATCATGACAATATTATAGAATGTAAACGTTTGGAAACTTCCTTCCTCACCTATTATATATATATATATAACGAATATATTTGCGATTTCTCACTGAATTTGATCTTCATTTACACCTGTACTCTTTCTAGCATGATTTCAGTCATTAACTTAAGCAATGTTTTTTATAAAGAAGGTTAAATATCGAATTTGATTTCTCTAGTTTAAGAATAGGGTGGTGGTAGAGGATCTTCCAAATTTACTTATTTAATTCATTATAATCTTTCTTTAAGCGCTAGTTGTAAATATTTTAGTTGTGTTTAATCGTACGAAAATGTTATCCATCACATTGTAAACCTGATATTCTTCAGGTTTACGATGTAATGTGTTTTAAATTTTCCGCAAAAAAAAAAATGTGTGGACACTTTCTAAACACCCTCTTCTTTCTCTTGGTGTATTTCAGCAAATAAATAATACATCCGACGATGTGCTTCCGAATTGGTTTCTTTTTTTTTAAATATTTTTTTTCAATTTTCTTTATTTCTCTCTTGCATAAGAGGCTTCTATAATCCTAAAATAATGTTTTGGTTAAATGTTTAAATTGGCCGATTTGTACTTGTCAACAATTTCACTCACTTATAACCTGAATTTTAAAATTAAAAAAAAAATTACTGAAGATGACACAGCCATCTAATCAGAAGACAGCATTTACTTGGTACCACCGCAGTTATTAAAATGTCTTTATAACAGGCATAGTTTTGTATATAAAATACTGCAACTTTTTATCAGACAACTGTAAGGATATCTTTTTCGTAATCAATCCTTAGTGACAGTTCTTTTTTTGAGAAAGTATGAAACAGTTATTAATTTGTCTGAAATCTCTCAGATACATTTGGGAAGACTATTCAGTTGTAATTTTATAAACCTCACAAAGTATTTTATTTTTAAATTAATAAATCTTTATTTATTACAGTCTGTTAATTAGCATCTTACAACTTGATGATAGAGAAAATATTAAATGATACAAACTTCAAAGGCTCACCAAAGTAATTTTTTTTTATTGCGATAAAGAAACTAATTACTTTATTAATGAGTAGAATGAACTAAATAACGTCATGTAAACTGCACCATATTTATTTTAGAGTAATTTAAGTGTACTAAGTAGCAAAATAAAATAAGGAAATCTGACTCGCTAAAGACCATAGAGATCCGTATAAGGACCTAATCTTATGGTTTAGTTTAAATCGTAATTATTTTTTAATTAATTGGAGATATGTTGTCAGCACAGCACACCGTTCAAGCTGACTAATTTTTTACCATTCAATGTAGAAGTGGGCCAAATTTTATTCCTGTTTTACTCGGGAATATAACGACAGAAGCACAGAATGAAGATGCAAACTTTGAGCATTAATACTGGAAACTTTGGTTTGTAAGCCAACTTTAGGTCTACATTGTCCCCAACAAATTCGGTTTCTTTCATAAAATTTCGTGTTTTAGTTGCAAAGTCCGCTAAACCAGATTCGGCTATTCCTGGAATAAAACTTATTGTAAGAGGAGTACTCTGGTCAATTACTATGTCCTTAAACGTCGTATAGATAAATAATAATAATAAATAAAGTCATAATAATAAATAAAGTCATAATTAAAAATAAAGCAGATTTCCTTTAATATAACAATACTAATTTTTATTGTATATATAATAATAAATAAATGTATTTTAACAGTAAATGAAACATTATCTCTGCAAACATTGCCTATCCAATAGAGGACACGGATTATATAGGGTTCGTTTTACATAACTTATAAGAAATTTACTATATAAAATAACTTCGTATAATTCTTATACATTCTGTACTTTTGGCAAAACTATTATCAAAAATGAATTATAGGAAATGGGAATTAACATTTACAATGTGTTATTATATATTTTTCATAAGTTACGTACTACATATCTTCGCCAGTGTTCTTTTTCGTTTAANGGTTCATATCGGTGACTAGT
The DNA here is from genome assembly GCA_000696205.2 of Oncopeltus fasciatus. NCBI lineage: Eukaryota > Metazoa > Arthropoda > Insecta > Hemiptera > Lygaeidae > Oncopeltus > Oncopeltus fasciatus. Next base: position 175,936 of record KZ808483.1, on the reverse strand, counting down.
ATACTTAAGTTTAAACTTAAGTGGTGTGATAGAGCGAGAAACTAATAAAGTAATATTAGTGTTATGGGGAATATTATAACTGTAGACAATTAATGAGAGGAAATAGAATAAAAATCCAACTGTCCCAGCCAGGAATCGAACCTGGATCTCCTGCTATCCGGGCCGGTGCACTTGCCAATTGTGCTACCAGGACGCGCCAGGTATCTCATTCAATTGGCAAGTGCACCGGCCCGGATAGCAGGAGATCCAGGTTCGATTCCTGGCTGGGACAGTTGGATTTTTATTCTATTTCCTCTCATTAATTGTCTACAGTTATAATATTCCCCATAACACTAATATTACTTTATTAGTTTCTCGCTCTATCACACCACTTAAGTTTAAACTTAAGTATACTAGTTACCGATATGAACCTTCCGTTATAAAAGCTAGGAAGAAAATAAAAAAATTGAGCCCTGACATATATTTTATAGCAGAAGTTTTATATCTGTAAAAAGTATACTTTAGTTTTATCCTGATCTGAAGAGGCGTCCAAGAACGGAAAGCTAGAAGAGTAATAAAAGTGTTTTGAAAAAATTTCTTTTTATTTCTTGACATCTCACTTTACGTGGGAGAAATACAGTATGAAACTTTTCGGAAAATAAGAATAAAAATAAATTATATTGCTAGAGATATTCAAAAATATATTTTTGAATTATTTAGAGGCATGTGTCCTGGAGAAGAAAATTATATATTCAGGTATGATACGTTTGTTAATGGTTGTCGTGATCGAATTATCTCGGAAAAGCTAAAAAAAAACAATTGATATAATTAATTTAGACAAATGAATAAAACATTTTTACTAGAAGACAAAATGTTTTTTTTTTCTTTATTCTACGGATCAGTATGTTTCTCAAACACACACACATTACATCTTATATCAATTAATGACACGTGCTGGGAATTCAATATGTTATCTGGCTCTCTCGGTAGCGTAACAGGATAACGCGCTTACCCGGTTAGCAGGAGATTCAGATTCCAGATTGGCTGGGACAGTTTGATGTTTTATTCTATTCCCTTGTATTAATTGATTAAAATTTACGTGGGATTAAAAACCACAAATAAATTTAATATTTATAAATTATATCTTATACTAAGTATATTTTTTAACAATTAATGAGAGGGAATATAATAAAAAAACTATCTGCCCCAGCCAGGAATCGAACCTGGATCTCCTGCTATCCGGGCCGGTGCACTTGCCAATTATGCTACCAGGATGCGTTAGTTCTCTCATTCAATTCCCTCTACACTAGCAAGAGCCTAACCCACGAGAAAGGGGAGAACTTCGTCTTGTACTCGAAGGAGCTGACATTGTCAAGCTATTTGTCAACTCTCGTCATTTACTTTATTTAATTTTATCTTTATAAATATTTTATTTGGTTGTGGTATTTTATCCCACGTAAATTTTAAACAATTAATGAGAGGGAATAGAATAAAAAATCTATCTGTCCCAGCCAGGAATCGAACCTGGATCTCCTGCTATCCGAGCCGGTGCACTTGCCAATTGTGCTACCAGGACGCGCCAGGTATCTCATTCAATTCCCTCTACATTGGCGAGAGCCTAACCTACGAGAAAGACAAGAACTTCGTCTTACACTCGAAGGAGCTGACATTGTCAAGCTATTTGTCGACTCTCGTCATTTACTTTATTTAATTTTATCTTTATAAATATTTTATTTTGTTGTGGTATTTTATCCCACGTAAATTTTAACCAATTAATTAGTGTAGAGGGAATTGAATGAGACAACTAATGCGTCCTCGTAGCATAAGTGGCAAGTGCACCGGCCCGGATAGCAGGAGATCCAGGTTCGACTCCTGGCTGGGACAGAAAGATTTTTTTTTATTTTGTTCCCTCTCATTAATTGTTTAAAATTTACGTGGGAAAAAATACCACAACAAAATAAAATATTTATAAGTATATTTTTGTTTCTCGCCGGGGGGATTGTCTGTGTAGATTTCAAGATGGACGAGTACATGTTTGTCTGATTTGCAAAAGGGGACAATCGTACCCTAATGCGAATCCTCGTCGTAGCAAATAAGCGAGTAATAGCCAGCCGTTAAGGTAAGCAGACGCCTCCAGAAGCTTAGGCTAGGCTTAATTAATGGAACACTAATTAGTAATTAAGATTATTTATAGTGTGTGTGTGTGTGGTGTAGGGGGTGAGGGTGGCGACGGTGATCGATCCCGCATTTCGTAGAGGGATACCCCATGTCCGGACATTCCAGACCACAACTATCTTTGAGTAAAGGCAAAAAGTATAGCTCAACTACCGGATTTCTGATAGTTCTTTATTTTTGGCATGTAATGGTATATGTATGTTCAATATGTGAAGAACTATTCACTTCACTTCACTTCGAAATGACCTAGAAAAATGTTGTTAATTTTAAAAAGGAGAGTTTGTTGACCGTAGATATTTTCTAAGATGATTTTAGTTGGGGTTCGGTTGAGGTAGATCCAAAAAAAAAAACACAAATTAAAAAAATGTATTTTTTTAATGAAGTATTATCTGCCAACGTTTCGGCTTACATTGTAAGCCATCTTCAGGGCTATCATGATGATGAGACAGGACGTCCTCTCTCATCTTCATGATAGTCCTGAAGATGGCTTACGTTGTTAATTTTAGTATTTTTATGTTTTGAAATAACTGGAAAATATTTGATAACAGATAAAAGGATACTTTATTCGAATATTTTTCATAAAAAACTGCATAAAATTGATAAGAGGCCGCTTCTTGATGAACACCCTCCTAAACCGTGTTGTGCTAATATTTGGGTATAGACACACACACACACACACACACACACATATATATATGCACGCGGACACCAATATTAAATTTTGAAAGGCACCTACTTTTACGTTCAAATGGGGATTTTTTGACCTATCCTCAACCTCCGACTATCCGATTACCTCTTCTGTACATCTTCAGTGATTAGTTGTTGGCTTGATTTTTCTTTATTTGTTCGTGAGAGGACTCTTTGACCACATAGATTCCCAGTTTTCTCTTATTCTTATCCATGTTTTTATGTCACTCACCTCATAAATATCTGTAGGACAAATGTTCATTTTGGCAACTTCTTTTGCAGCACTGTCTGCTGCTTCGTTTCTTACCACCTTTTGACCGTAGAGATTATTAGTAGAGATTTTTTGTTTTAGTTCTGTCGGGGTCGATTTTTTTTTTTTAAAGTGGATTTTTAAATTATGGCTAACGTTTGTGCTTGTGGAGACGAGAGGGGACGTGTTGCCACCTGGATCACATGTTCATGACTGACTGTTATCGAAAACAGGTCCCCTCTCGCACTAATGATAGCTCTGAAGTTGGCTCATAATGTACGCCGAAACGTCGACAGATAATTAAAAAATAAAATTTTTTTTTTCTAAAATGTATTTTTTTCCATCAACCTTACCGTACCCCCCAAAGAATTCTCTACTAAAATATATTTACTTCTCTATTAGAGAATATTTACACCTATTAGACGAGGAATGTTTGTAATCTCCAGACATTTTTCAAGGCTCGTCATTTAAACGAAGTAAATGGATGAATTTCCTAAAGAGAAATATGCTATTAACCCTTTTCATACTTTAAACAAACTCCATTCTAAAGAATCAGATTCTGACGATTCTACAGTTAAGAGATAGAATGATCTAAAGTTCTTTTTAAGATTAAATTTAAATAAAAATAATAGAAAACAACATAAAAGCCAAAAAGTTCAAATAATAATTCTGACTAAATGGATGGCGAGTCCATTAATAACTTGTCATAAAATGAAAAGGATAAAAACCTCTTTTAATGTTACTGTGTAATGAATGATATAAATATATATATTT
>KZ808483.1:125866-155380 GCA_000696205.2 Oncopeltus fasciatus | reverse complement strand
AAAAAAAAAAAAAAAAAAAAAAAAAAAAAAAAAAAAAAAAAAAAAAAAAAAAAAAAGATTGACTGATATGGACGGGGCAGTATTCTTTGAAAGACCTTCCTCCAGTTTACAACTCCCGTATTCAAAGTGTTCTTTTGTGTGTTCACAGCTCTCGTCTCTTCGCAATTCACTCACACTCATATTCCCAAAAGTAATCAGTACAGCGAATTTCATTACGAAATTTCTTACTTAATTATTATAAATCTTTCTAACCAATATTATTTTCACGTAAATCTCAAAAATATAGCCTACGCTTTAATGTAATATTTTGTGAACCAGTCGGTAGGTTTGGTATTCATAAGGTTGATTATTGAGCTATAGGTAGTAGGTAATAATCAGTTTGTTTAAATAGAGATAGGTCAAGGAGTGGACTTTTTTTTTTTTGTAAACTAATTTAAATAAAATAACATCAATTTTCAAATTCACTCTTCCTCTAAACCCCTCTTATTAAAAGTAAATTTTATGACAACAACATGAGAACATGAATAAAGAATGATTACTCTAAAGAAATCTGATAAAAGCAAGTTTCAGAAAATCTTCTATATAAACAATCAGCTCTTCTTGTAATTCAAAATACGAAAAAATATTAATGAGACGTACTGTTTGCCAAAAGATAAAATTAAAAATGATAATAATTAATAGTTATGTTCAGCTTATATTGTGAATGTTACCTGAATTTTAGTTAGAACAATATCTATTCTTATAAGACAAATTAAATAATACAATAGTATATTGTAGAAGAATATGACAGTATGTGTAACAATTATAGCAATAAGAATAGTAAATTCAACTTTACAAGTATGATAGAGCTCTATGATTTCATTTTAAAGGGTTAAGATCCTCTCAAAGTTAGCAGTGACTGTATTGTTATATGTTGGCTGTGATTTCACTCGGAATCCTGAGTGAAGATAAGATCATACTACGCAAATTCAATTTTACTAGCAGGATAGAGTTCTATGATTTCATTTTAAAGGGTTAAGATCACCTCAAAGTTAGCAATGACTCTGTATTATATATGTTGGCTGAACTCTGCATTATATATGTTGGCTGTGATTTCTCACGGAATTCTGAGATGTGAAGATAAGATCATACTACGCAAATTCAATTTTACTAGCAGGATAGAGTTCTATGATTTCATTTTAAAGGGTTAAGATCACCTCAAAGTTAGCAGTGACTCTGTATTATATATGTTGGCTGTGATTTCACTCGGAATCCTGAGGTAAGTGTGAAGATGATATCATACTTCGCAAATCATCAGCTTTACCTAATGAAGAAGTGGAGTGAACCTATGGGTTTGAACTCATAAAAAAACCTATTTAACGATGAAATTGACATATATAAGAGAACATATTAAGCCCATTCATCGGCTGTATTTCATTTGAGACTTTTTTTAAAAAGTATCTGTCAATGATACATGTTTCATTAAATTGAAACAAAAAATTTTTTTAAAAATGTATTTTGACTATTTGCCCGTTCTGAAATATAAATATTATAAGGTTTAAAGTAAAGAAAAATATTATTTTTATTATGACTCGTTAAATACCAGATTAGAAACGATAGATAATAATTATTAATAACGATATTCTNGTGTGTGTGTGTGTGTGTGTGTGTGTGTGTGTGTGTGTGTGTGTGTGTGTGTGTGTGTGTGTGTGTGTGTGTGTGTGTGTGTGTGTGTGTGTGTGTGTGTGTGTGTGTGTGTGTGTGTGTGTGTGTGTGTGTGTGTGTGTGTGTGTGTGTGTGTGTGTGTGTGTGTGTGTGTGTGTGTGTGTGTGTGTGTGTGTGTGTGTGTGTGTGTGTGTGTGTGTGTGTGTGTGTGTGTGTGTGTGTGTGTGTGTGTGTGTGTGTGTGTGTGTGTGTGTGTGTGTGTGTGTGTGTGTGTGTGTGTGTGTGTGTGTGTGTGTGTGTGTGTGTGTGTGTGTGTGTGTGTGTGTGTGTGTGTGTGTGTGTGTGTGTGTGTGTGTGTGTGTGTGTGTGTGTGTGTGTGTGTGTGTGTGTGTGTGTGTGTGTGTGTGTGTGTGTGTGTGTGTGTGTGTGTGTGTGTGTGTGTGTGTGTGTGTGTGTGTGTGTGTGTGTGTGTGTGTGTGTGTGTGTGTGTGTGTGTGTGTGTGTGTGTGTGTGTGTGTGTGTGTGTGTGTGTGTGTGTGTGTGTGTGTGTGTGTGTGTGTGTGTGTGTGTGTGTGTGTGTGTGTGTGTGTGTGTGTGTGTGTGTGTGTGTGTGTGTGTGTGTGTGTGTGTGTGTGTGTGTGTGTGTGTGTGTGTGTGTGTGTGTGTGTGTGTGTGTGTGTGTGTGTGTGTGTGTGTGTGTGTGTGTGTGTGTGTGTGTGTGTGTGTGTGTGTGTGTGTGTGTGTGTGTGTGTGTGTGTGTGTGTGTGTGTGTGTGTGTGTGTGTGTGTGTGTGTGTGTGTGTGTGTGTGTGTGTGTGTGTGTGTGTGTGTGTGTGTGTGTGTGTGTGTGTGTGTGTGTGTGTGTGTGTGTGTGTGTGTGTGTGTGTGTGTGTGTGTGTGTGTGTGTGTGTGTGTGTGTGTGTGTGTGTGTGTGTGTGTGTGTGTGTGTGTGTGTGTGTGTGTGTGTGTGTGTGTGTGTGTGTGTGTGTGTGTGTGTGTGTGTGTGTGTGTGTGTGTGTGTGTGTGTGTGTGTGTGTGTGTGTGTGTGTGTGTGTGTGTGTGTGTGTGTGTGTGTGTGTGTGTGTGTGTGTGTGTGTGTGTGTGTGTGTGTGTGTGTGTGTGTGTGTGTGTGTGTGTGTGTGTGTGTGTGTGTGTGTGTGTGTGTGTGTGTGTGTGTGTGTGTGTGTGTGTGTGTGTGTGTGTGTGTGTGTGTGTGTGTGTGTGTGTGTGTGTGTGTGTGTGTGTGTGTGTGTGTGTGTGTGTGTGTGTGTGTGTGTGTGTGTGTGTGTGTGTGTGTGTGTGTGTGTGTGTGTGTGTGTGTGTGTGTGTGTGTGTGTGTGTGTGTGTGTGTGTGTGTGTGTGTGTGTGTGTGTGTGTGTGTGTGTGTGTGTGTGTGTGTGTGTGTGTGTGTGTGTGTGTGTGTGTGTGTGTGTGTGTGTGTGTGTGTGTGTGTGTGTGTGTGTGTGTGTGTGTGTGTGTGTGTGTGTGTGTGTGTGATGTTATAAGGAAACGTCATCCAATTATCTCAAAATTTTTTTTCAGTATTAATTTTAATAACTGTATTTCCCATCTAAACATCTTCCGTTATTCAATTGAAGTCCAAGTTGCCCAACTTCGTTTCGAAACCATATCAAAGATACATTTTCAAAAAATCAAAGATACATATAAAAAAAAAGCCAATTGATCACGAATTTTATTTTAGGAAACTACGCAATAAATTCTAGCTGTAGACGAACTCATCAACGAGTGTTACTATCTATTCCTTTCTTGGGGATAGCTAATGTGTCATTGCTGAAGGATTTGTAATTGTTTACAATAAGAACAATAGGGTTGCTCCAGTGTGTACGCTATAAGCTGTCTATAAAATTTTTGTTTCACTCATTTCTTTATATTTGATTTTATTTTCTCTTTTCTTTTCTATTTGCTTTAAAATATCAATTGTGTTCTCTGAAAATGTTTCTTTTGACTAATATATTTGTTTTACTTTGTGTACATGTTTATAGACTATNAGCGGAAAGATATTTTCAAGAAGAAGAATTCTTAGCAATAGGTCACGGTGAGGTATAATGAACTGTTAATGCGAATAGTTATTATGTAGATGGACATAGTAATTTCTTTGTGCTCGGAAACTACGAAATTTATAAGAAAGAAAAAAAATTGAAAGAGAATGGAAAAGAAGCATATTGAAAATGCATATGGATAAGATTTAATAGCCTGCCCTATTATCTTCATCCAATAGAAATTCGTCTTGAGTCCCATTTTAGTTATATTTTTTCTTTGTTTCTTTATATTTTAGGCACTCTGTAAGTATATGTTTGTTGGTAAAAGTTGTCCACAGACCCCACAAATGGGTGGGTTATCCTTCGCCAATATAATAGCCATGAGTAAGTTTTGTGTGTCCTATTCTTAGTCGGGATAATACCACTTCTCTGTTACGGTCAGTTGACATGTAACTGGACCATGCCCTAGAAGTAGATTTTATCTCGGGTAACTTGTTGTCTCAGGTTGACCACCATATATTTTCCCTCTTATTAAGAACTAATTTTTAACTAGCGCTTTTACAACATTCAAGGTCATTTTCAGTATATCTCACCATCTTTTATCGCTTTCTTTGCTAGTAAGTCCGCATTTTCATTGCCTGAGTTTTTTTTGTTTTTTTTCTCATTTAAAAAATTTCATTTATTTCTTTATAAGAAAGAAAACATTGCTTGTAGACTGACGGAAATCTTCATTCCTTGACCATTTTCATGCCTAGCAAAACTTCTAGGATGAGTTCCAGATTCGAACCCATTCCCCCAAATTGGATTTGAGAAGTAGCCGACCTCTAGCCTCCACACCACAACTTCCTGAGAGAAGCGCGCGCAGAAAATCCCAACTGCCCCTGACTAAGGGTTTTTTTGGAAGAAATTCGAACCCGCCATGTCCGAGACAGGTATAAAGAGAAAGCTCTTTGAGATTAAATTCAAGATGAGACCGAACATCTCTGGAGTCGTTACATTCAAATAAATAAAAAAACAAAATCAAATATATACAAAATTTTAAATATCCATAAGATGGCGGACGTTATAACTTTTTTTCAATATTCTATGTATCGAACCTTAATATGCCACTTCAAAAATCAAAATGAATATATAAAGCATTCCTTATTTATATTNTAATTGCAGTAGCATCTAGGCATACACAAAGTGAGATATACTATCTGATTGTTGTAGAAAATCAGGTTGGAGCATAACAATCCTCTCCTACCTTGGGAGAACATGACATTTTTATGTAAGGCTTTACATTTTTTTTTTTTTTTTGTAATGGCGTTTCAACCTTTGGTCGTGAACGCCAGGGAGATGTTTTCAGAAGCGGAAAGATATTTTCAAGAAGAAGAATTCTTAGCAATAGGTCACGGTGAGGTATAATGAACTGTTAATGCGAATAGTTATTATGTAGATGGACATAGTAATTTCTTTGTGCTCGGAAACTACGAAATTTATAAGAAAGAAAAAAAATTGAAAGAGAATGGAAAAGAAGCATATTGAAAATGCATATGGATAAGATTTAATAGCCTGCCCTATTATCTTCATCCAATAGAAATTCGTCTTGAGTCCCATTTTAGTTATATTTTTTCTTTGTTTCTTTATATTTTAGGCACTCTGTAAGTATATGTTTGTTGGTAAAAGTTGTCCACAGACCCCACAAATGGGTGGGTTATCCTTCGCCAATATAATAGCCATGAGTAAGTTTTGTGTGTCCTATTCTTAGTCGGGATAATACCACTTCTCTGTTACGGTCAGTTGACATGTAACTGGACCATGCCCTAGAAGTAGATTTTATCTCGGGTAACTTGTTGTCTCAGGTTGACCACCATATATTTTCCCTCTTATTAAGAACTAATTTTTAACTAGCGCTTTTACAACATTCAAGGTCATTTTCAGTATATCTCACCATCTTTTATCGCTTTCTTTGCTAGTAAGTCCGCATTTTCATTGCCTGAGTTTTTTTTGTTTTTTTTCTCATTTAAAAAATTTCATTTATTTCTTTATAAGAAAGAAAACATTGCTTGTAGACTGACGGAAATCTTCATTCCTTGACCATTTTCATGCCTAGCAAAACTTCTAGGATGAGTTCCAGATTCGAACCCATTCCCCCAAATTGGATTTGAGAAGTAGCCGACCTCTAGCCTCCACACCACAACTTCCTGAGAGAAGCGCGCGCAGAAAATCCCAACTGCCCCTGACTAAGGGTTTTTTTGGAAGAAATTCGAACCCGCCATGTCCGAGCCAGGTATAAAGAGAAAGCTCTTTGAGATTAAATTCAAGATGAGACCGAACATCTCTGGAGTCGTTACATTCAAATAAATAAAAAAACAAAATCAAATATATACAAAATTTTAAATATCCATAAGATGGCGGACGTTATATCTTTTTTTCAATATTCTATGTATCGAACCTTAATATGCCACTTCAAAAATCAAAATGAATATATAAAGCATTCCTTATTTATTTCTATTAATTATATAGTATCCATTTAATGACTAATTTACTTTATTGAATATTAATGCAATGTAATACAATTAGACGTAAAGCCGGCCTGTAGTTCAGCTCTATAATCCCCTTGTATATAGCCCCCACCCCTCAATATGAAAACTTAATCTCATTTATGCTCATATATTTGCCTTCTCCTGCTTGCGTTGTTTGTTTGAAATATTCTATTTATTTAACAATAGTGACGATATTAAATGTTAATATTAATTTCGGTGTATTTTAGTTTTAATATCATATAATACATTCAAGACTACCCAAAAGCATGCTTTATAACGAGGATTAACCTTAAAAAATAAGCTTATTATCTTTTAAAGAAAAAAGTAAAGTAAATTACTTAAGTTTCTATTAAATAAATTATTTAATATAGTAAATTAATTTTTAAGTTATGTAGGTGTTAAAAATATATTTATACATTCATGTAAATTTATGAATATAGGAGTAATATAACGAAAAATTTCTTCAAAAATTTACCATTTATTAAATAGAACATAAATGGTTAAAAAACAAATTTTACACCTTTTATGTTTTATCAATTCGTCTCTTTAAACTAAAAATAATGAAAATATTGATGATTATTTAATTTGCTCTAACCTTAAATCCTACATTTCAAGTTTCAAATTTTCTCAGTTTTCTAAACCTTATAATTTCAGCTCATAATTTAGTGGCTTCCAATGGAAATCTTGGGTACTGATTTTCGATCGTTTTTAAAAATAAGATAGCCAAGGCAACCTTGCAAGTTACAGTCTCAAATATTTTCCTTAAAATGCATTTTTCGTAAAAATGTTATAGATTATTTATTTTATAATACTAAATTTCAGAATTTAGTGTTAAACAAAATTTTATTCAGTAACTTTAATAATAAAGAAAATATAAAATGATTTTTTATTAGGAAACCAGAAAAAATCCGAAAGTAATGAACAAAGAAGTTTGAAAATAAGCTATTAAATCGAATATTGTATCTTTTATTTTAAATTTCGGATGCTAGAGTGCGAGCAGACAATAAATGGACAGCGCCTATAATATTTTAAACAATCAATATTTTAGCTTCTGCTGTGTAAGATCCATAAAAACCTACAGAGATTTTACAAAAATTGACTCAAGTAACATAGATAAGTTGATTTCCTGAAGTTAAATCAGTTAAAGCGTAATTTGTCTTACAGGAGTATCACAGTGCTAAATTTGGAGTTGAATTTTTTCGTCGAGAAAAACCTAAGTGAAGAAAAAAATCTGTACTGTGACCACCTTTATTATAGTGAGGTAGTAATTGTTAGAAGAATTATTCCTCTAGCAAACAATGACCGAATTTACTTCAAAACCTTAATTATGTTTAGAGTTTTCGCCTGTTTTTCGTCTATTGTTCCATTCTTCGTGTACTGCGGAGGAAGGACTATTGTCTTTTAGTCAAAGGACTATTGTCTGTGTACTTCATAAAGTTTTTTTTTTTTTTTTTCGTAAAAACTGTAATCATGTCGACCTATTTTAATGTTAATGTTTTAAAAAAAGAAGCAGTATGTCGAATCTTGATTAAAAAAAAAAAAAAAATACCATAATGAATGCTACTTAAGGGTGGTAGTACCGTATAAAAAGCTCAGAAAAAGAATAGAAAGAAAAGTAGACAAAAGAAGAGTAAAAAGCAAAAGATACGAGATAGATCCACATGATATTCCAACGTCCTTTACAAACTATTTTGCAGCTAAGGGATTTATAGAATATTTGAGTGATTTTTTTTCCCCGAGAGAGTTTAGCACTTGCTTGCCTACAAACAGCTTTCTTGAATGGTAACTAAAAGCTGTATGGGCTCCTTATGAACTGGATTTACAAAGTATAATATTCATAGTAGCTGGTAAGATATTATTAAATAATATCTAAGGTCTAGAACCGAATATACCAGGTATGCAAGTTTAAAATGTCGTTTATTTCTTAAAATATATACACAGTAATTTAAAAAAAAGTATAATATATTTTATTCAAAGTACTGGCCCTCGCTTTCTACACATTTTGTCCATCTCTCGGGCAATATATGATACCATTCCAAAAGAATGCTTCATCTTTATTTGAAATCCATTCATCGAGCCATTTTCGTACGTTTTCGAAATTGTTGAAGTGTTGCTCCGCCAATGAGTGTCCCATCGATGAGAAGAGGGGATAATCAGAAGGCGCCAGGTCAGGTGAATACGGCGGGTGGGGTAGGAGTTCCCAACCAAGCGAAGAAATCGTTTCCTTAGTCAATCTGGCTGAATGTGCAGGAGCGTTATCATGCTGAAGAATGACTTTGGCGTGCCTGTGAGCCCATTCTGGGCGTTTTTCGATCAATGCGTGACTCAAATTGATCATTTGTTGTCGGTAGCGCTCGGTATTGACTATTTCGCCGGGCTTGAGAAGCTCGTAGTCGATTTGGTCGATTTTCTCGTTTTTGATCGGTAACATCATAAGTCTCAACAAAAATTCGATGACATTCAGATGCCTTTTTCTTTTGATTAAATAAGAAAATCATGACATGCCGCAAATGCTCTTTATTTGGCTTAAAATTAGACATTTTTAACACCAAAGAAAGGTATGATACGTCCACGTAAACGACTTAAAAACAACTGACTTTTGTAAACAAATGACTAACAAACAAAATACCCTTTAGAGATAAGCAAATCCTTCAATAGGCTAAGATCGCATTCTATTGGAATTAAAACGACATTTTAAACTTGCATACCTGGTATATATTTTTTCTTTCAAAATCAATCAGTACTTAAATAGCTGCAAAACAGTCATAATATTTTTATGTAGGAAATTCAGTTAAACAACGATGTATGTTACTCCAAATATATCATAGCTATTTATTCACTCTGAGAGTGAATTATCTGTTCGTGTCTAATATTTACGCTATAAGCTACAATTATTAAATCTGCATGACGTGCGTCTATTTGCTCTATAGTTAGTTTGTTGTTGAAAGTTCTATCATANCAACTACTTAATAGCCAACTAATACAAATTAGAAGCTACTTGTTTCGCGAAAAGGCCTTGTATGGTAAGTATAAGAGTACTCTTAATGGAAACTATGTTGTAATCTCAGAGTAATATTTGATTGTTGCAGCTCGTTATGATAGTTGCTGAATAACTGAAAGTACTTTAGTATTTGTTACTTAAGTGCGGGAGGAAAAGTGAAATTTTTTTCTTATTTGCTTTCTTTCTAAAATGATCGAACCTATATATTTAAATATGATTGGACATATTATTATACAAAAATACATTTTCTCTGCATGGTCAAATGAACAACGACATTTCGTATAATCCCTGAGACATTAATAATAAAAAAATTAAAGTTAATTTATTATAATAAATAGGAAATCCTAATGATTACAGCTAATAATCAAAACTACTGCCCTTTACTAACTAATACATAAATAAATTAATCAGTACAATATAAAGTACTTACTACTAATAAATTACCTAATATACACAATTAAATTTAATAGGTTTCCAAAGAGGCATCGAGATATCCTATTAATTACTTCGCTGTTACCGGCACTGCTAACGCCGCGACCAGCCCAGCACACTGTGGTACACGATCTGCCTCGGAAACTGCAGTAGACAGAGACTAACTTATTACTGAAGTTATATAACTTCGTGGAAGCGTCGAGAAGGTCCTAGAAGATTCTCATATGTATTTCTGAGTAACCCGGCTTCTGTTCTCCGACCTAAAGAAACAGATGACATCATTGAATTAGCCCTTTCCTATAGAGGTCTGGTCCTACTCAGCCACCTACTACTTCCCTAGTCTTTAACAATATATCTAAGAATGAAAAAGAAATGCTTCATTCCGTACAGAGGAATTATTTTAGTTAGGAATTTTCATTTTACGGCATATTAAAAACATCTATGAGATCCGAAGACAAAAAATATTAGATAACAATCTTATCTTTCCCTTATAAATGCAATGTTGTGTACAAGGGAAAGAGCAAATTTTATTGAGAAGTCTTTTGAGGTATATACATTTTTAATTAATTTTGTATTTTCCTCAATATGGCCTTATAAGGAATTTATTTGGCTAACCAAAATGGGCATTTTAGGCTGCAAATTTTGTTAAAAAATGTGATGCGAGTTTAGTATTTTTCGCCATTTTTACTTCTTACTTCAAAGAGGAATTGAATATTATAATTGATAATTCATTATTATCAATAACATTGATTAGTTTTCAATCATTTTTTATGAACAATATAATCTCAAATCCTCATTTACTTACATTTTTGAAAAATTTAAGAAAAGAAGTCTAAGAAATCGAAAGTGCTAGAAAATGAGCGTAAGTCAGTGAAATCCTGTCTGTCGGAGTTGTTTTTTGCTTATCTCATCATTGTCATTGAACAAACAGCTCTTTTCATGTTCGCTAATACACAGTTTTGTTTTATATTTTCAAACAGTTCAAAAATAGACACTTCTACACTTTATTTCCTTTAAATTTTCAAACAGTTCAAAAATAGACACTTCTACCATTTATTTCGAATATTCAGTATATGAGAGAAAGGGCAGAGGGTAGCTTTTAAACAATGAATCCTGTGGAATGTGAATTCCCTATTCAAACGTCACATATTTCTTTTAAAGATGATTTAAAACTGTATTTAAAAAAATATAAAATCCGCTTTAACTTTTGTATATAATTTTAAGTCTATGTTTTATAGCAGTTAAGTTTTAAATTCATTATATTTGTTTCATATATGGCTAGTAAATAGCATAACGCTCTTTACTAATCAATGAAGAATTGCAACACACAACTTAAATCTTGGCGATAGTTAGTGTAAAAAATCAAGAGCTTTTGCCATTCAACTTTATTATAAGTTTCAATACAGTAGAAATTATTTAATAATTACAATTATAAATTCAAAAAAAGAAAAATAACTCAAAGTAATTACATTTTTTTTATTACGATATACTTATTAGTTATATGACAAATAGTAAAAGTTACAAAATAGTTTTATTAATTCTATAAATATAATCTTTCAAAAATTTAAATTATTTTCGTGTATTTTCAGCTCTAATGAAGAGGAAATATATTCTCGAAACATTGTTTTAGACTAAATTATTGTTCTAAATTAATTGACTAAAATTCTCAATTATCAGCTAACTTCTAAAAACCTAAAACCCATAACTCATACATCCAATATATATATACATATATTANTATATATCATCCTTGAATTACAAATTTATGATTTGGTATTAATTAATTAATTAAGTTTCTCTTACTTTGTTTTGCCAGACTTTGCGGCATAGTTAAGTTTAAGTAGGGATTTACCACATTGGCAAAAATCCCCAAATGCTACATAGTCCAACATGATTGTTGAACATGTTACGTTTTCAAGGGATTTTACTCCTGGTGCACTCGTAGCAGTCAGTGGCTGCCGTGGTTGTCTTGAGCCAAGCCCAGCGGTGCGTTGGGAGAGGGGAGCGGACTTAGAAACACGATTGATTTCCCAGTAGGCCACTAGAGTGCTCTCCTCTTCCTGGCTCACCAGCTGATCGAGGGATACCTGGTCTTCTCTCCTTGGTGCAGTGGATTCCTAGGCACGTACTCCACCTTCGGCCGAGGATCTCTCTGCTCCCTTTACATAGGTCTCTTTCTATCAGAGGAGCTGACTCTGTGTCTCTCCGAGCCTTTTGCAGGTCAATAATGCAAGCTGCATACCCTGTGGGTCACAAGGAATGAAATCAAAAAAAATTTCATCACATCTGCAACTTAGGATGGTAGGACATTAATAGAATAGACACTAATAGAGAATCCCCAATCTCTTGTACTACCTTAGACAGTAATCATAAACCAAGGTCATTGTGTTTCTCAGTCTTAAAACGTCTTGTTAATTGTCCATTTTTCTTTGGTAACCTTTATAACTTTTTGATCTCCGGTGCTGGCTAAAACAGCCAATCAGGGCTTACCTTCAGACGGTCTTTTGCTAATCTGCTAAGAAAGTTGTTGTTCCTATAGAAGGGAAAATCATTTTTATATATTATCAATATTAGAGTTACTTTTAATTTAATAGAACTTCAGTATGTCTCCACGAAGATATACATATATTTTAAGAAGTACTCATATACTTCCAACTACTTAATAGCCAACTAATACAAATTAGAAGCTACTTGTTTCGCGAAAAGGCCTTGTATGGTAAGTATAAGAGTACTCTTAATGGAAACTATTTTGTAATCTCAGAGTAATGTTTGATTGTTGCAGCTCGTCATGATAGTTACTGAATAACTGATAGTACTTGAGTATTTGCTACTTAAGTGCGGGAGACAAAGTGAAATTTCGTCTTATTTACTTTCTTCTTTACATGATCGAACCTATAAATTTAAATATGATTGGGCTTAATATTATACAAAAATACATTTGTCATATGAACAACGACATTTCGTATAATCCCTGAGACATCTATCTGTATTTTCATGGTGCTAGAATCACTCCTTTTATAATCACTAATCTTGTATAATCCAGTGCTGGTAATTGAGCGATCTTTATTTTTCTTAGCTTCTATGACAAATTAATTTTTTAAACAATGCCTTTAGTTGTGGTATTTATTCCCGCATAGGTTTTATACAATAAATGCAAGGTAATGGAATTTAAAAAAATTATTTTATTATTATTATTATTATTTTATTCTATTCTCTTGCATTATTATTTTGTACAAATTTACGTGGGATTAAATACCATAACTAAAGTCATTATTTAAAAAATAAATTTAATTTAAAAAAAACGAGAGTCTAACAAATAGCTGACAATGTTAGCTCCT
This sequence comes from Oncopeltus fasciatus, assembly GCA_000696205.2. Lineage (NCBI taxonomy): Eukaryota > Metazoa > Arthropoda > Insecta > Hemiptera > Lygaeidae > Oncopeltus > Oncopeltus fasciatus. The sequence continues at coordinate 142,438 of KZ808483.1, read as the reverse complement.
TCGAGTATGAGACGATATATTCGTTTTACTCCGGGGGTTAGACTCATAGTAAAGTACGGGGATTAGAATGAATTTTCTCGTAGTACCTCGGTTGAGGTAGTAAGACTTTTTATTATATTCCCTTGCATTTAATATATTAACTTTTTTATTTGCTTAACCTACGGTATGGCCAATACCATTTAGAGCTGACCTAAAGCACTTTAACAAAAACTTTAAATTCTATGAAATATCTCTAATCTGAGAAAGTTGGCTGGCCGGAGCTCAAAAACTTGCCCGGTATTGTGGATGTAGTTTCTGTAAAGGTGTTTTGTACAGCTCGGAAGGGCCTTCGTGTAATGGACGCACACGTTTATATTCATATAATTAACTCTTAAGATATACATAATTTGTTGATTGCTCAAGAACCTGAAGCTAATCCTACTATCCTTGGATGGACATTTTTTGGATGACAATATCCATAACAGTCACTCAGTCGAAAACTTATCCCCGCCGGTTGCCAAAGATTGTCAATCCGTGTCCAAGCTATCTAGTCCTAGACAGGACGGCCCCTCCCACCACTGAAATGCAATCAATGTTTTCGTCTCGTGACATCAGTTCCGCCGGATTCATGTCTAGGAACGCACAACCAATTTTCATTTCCAGCGATGCCATCTTGACTATTCCTTATTATCTTTATTCATAATTTACCCACGTGGGGGTATGGGAATCACTCTAATAAGCATATTGTACAAGGATTTACAGTGACAGGTAGTCATGATACTGCCACTCTTCGTACTATATTTTTGTAGATAGTACAACAGGAAACTGTCTTCATATAAGTAGATTAATAGTAGCAGAAGCCAAGAGAATAGTGATGATTAAATCCGAGTAAACGTGACTTGAACCAAAACTGTCCAGACAACATGATATTTCACTAATATGTAAGATATCCCATAAATGGGGGGAGTGTTGAAATTACCTCACACATCCAGTGAATTATAAATTTAAATGATCGTCAATATTTATTTAACAGGGTTCCTGCCTTTAACTCTAAAAGAGTTTGTAAATAACGGTAGTACCCAATTTGTTACTAATTCCAGTAAAGTTATTCGACTAGTGTTTTTTATCAAATTCAGTAGATTTAGTAAGCACTATGATACATTTTTGAACATTAGAATAAAATTAATGCTATTGATAGGAACATCTGCGTATTGGTGGATTTACGCTAAAAACCAGCTTAAACAGGAAAAAGTATAATAAAATGTTAATATCGTCAATAATTAACATTCCACCTTTTCGTATTTCTTCCAGTACATCTAATCCAATTTCTGTCGTAGGGGTAAAACTAATATTAGAATAATAAATAAATTATTGTATAAAGTTATTATTGTATAAAATCATTTAAAATTTCAAAAAAAACTTTTAGTAAACCTCTTTGTTACATTATTTTTTTTAGTAAGAACTACCCCACAGTGAAGTAATACTTTTTCGTTGTAACCTTTGTTGTGACTTTTTGACAAAAAATTTCATGTGAGGGTAAGTCAATTTGTGGATTTCTTCGGATTAGCTTTTTTCTTAATTAAAATGGCTATTTATCCACTGGATTGGCTATTAGAGTGACAGCGAGGATAATTGTAAGTTTTTATATTTTCCTATGGTTTTATAGATAGAGATCTTAAATGTTAAAATTCCCATTGCAATTTGGTCTCTTTTATGAAATTAAAAAAAAATTTATAATTTATTAAAATGTATATCGTATAATGCTTAGAGGTTCGTTGGCCGTCGAGTCTTATGCTAAAGAAATCAGTCGGGTTTTTAGCAAGGATCAGAAAAATAAAATACTCCAAAATTATTGGCTATTTTTTTTATTATTTCCAACATTTTGACTTAACTTGTAAGTCATCATCAGGGCGATAATGATGTCTGGAGAGATCTCTGACTTGAGAACATATACTCTAGGATTTGACACCAAAACCTTCCTCAAAGAGATTACTCCTAAAATCACTATCTATTTTTTTTTTTTTTTTTTTTTTTTTGAGTAATTTCTTCTTCTGATCCTGGTTGAAACCCTGACAAATTTTTCCAGCGTTTATATGGCAATATACTTTTTTTAATCTATAATACGGCATGATAGCCAAGTCTGGTTTGCTATGTTTAATTATGAGGACAATTTTAGCTAATTTTTTGCCGATTTTTACAGTTCTTGTTTCCAAAATTTTTAATCGAATTATTGTCTGAAAACATTGCGAGATTTTGTGTGCAGAATAAATGCATGGTACACATATCGACCTCGACATCAGGACGAAAATGTAAAAACATAATAGTTTGATGTAAAATTGAATTGAATTTTATCACGATAACTACAACTAATTTCTGGTTTTCTGGAGTTTGTGAAGGGAGTAACTATTCAAGTTAAGTGTGTATGTCAGGGGAGGTAAACCCTTGTAAAAGAAGGAAGATTTGTCAAGAGACGGAGGAACTTGGCGAGGGGCCTTCATCACACTATATGCTTAACGAGTCTAAGCTCGAGATAAGTTCATTCGTCCCGTTGTGGGGGAGGGGACACTCAAAGTTACGGCTCCTCTCGCTGTCTTATTAAAACATACAAAAGTGAGAGAGGGGTTTTATCCCACTCCCCCCCCGGTCCAGGGAACAAACAAGTCCCGCCTCCGGGACAGACAGTTAAGTCCTCCCGATTGCGGGCAGTCGCCAGGGGATCATGGGTGTAGGGGAAGAACTAATTAAAAGTGGTGCCGTTTCGTCAGGTTCATTAAGTGCAGGTTATGTAGAGGCATTCCCCTGCTCCTTTGTGTCCGGGATGTCCGATGGGATCCTGTCCCCCCTTCGAAATGGCTATTGGATTTCCTCTTCCCTGGAAACCTGAATTCTCATCACCCTCTCTTCCCCATTCTTCCCTTTTTATTGCGTTATCCTCACTCCAGGGATTTACCAAGTTTCGAAATAGTAGTAGTAGATCATAATGGAGGGCAATCAACTTCTAGGTTATTACGCCCTATAAATACCCTTTAATATGTTTACTATAAATTAGTTAATATAATACAGGAATCAGGATTATTTCGACCACTATAACAACNCAGTAAAGTCCTCCCGATTGTGGGCAGCCGCCAGGGGATCGTGGGTGTAGGGGAAGAACTAATTAAAAGTGGTGCCGTTTCGTCAGGTTCATTAAGTGCAGGTTATGTAGAGGCATTCCCCTGCTCCTTTGTGTCCGGGATGTCCGATGGGATCCTCTACCCCCTTCGAAATGGCTATTGGATTTCCTCTTCCCCGGAAACCTGAATTCTCATCACCCTCTCTTCCCCATTCTTCCCTTTTTATTGCGTATCCTCACTCCAGGGGTTTACCAAGTTTCAAAATATAGATAAGAGTGTAGTAGTAGTAGTAGTATATCATTGAAGGGCAGTCAACTTCTAGGTTATTACGCCCTATAAATACCCCTTAATATGTCCACTATAAATCAGTTAATAAAATACAGGAATCAGGATTATTTCGACCACTATAACAACCTAAATTAATGGTTTAATAAATTATAATAAAAGAATTATTATTAACTAAAATAATAAATAATATCTCATTCTTTAATTTAGATTTTCCAGGCTATATTTTTTAAGAAACTTTAACAGCCCATCCACTGTAGAGGGGTTGTTCCCCAGGCACTCCGCCATATTTCTTCCAATGCCTTCCCTAGTGAAGAAATACTGATAAACTGGGCAAACCTCTATGATGTGCTGGATTGTTAGGTGAACTTGGCAGGTATTACACTTAGGCGGTAGATCTTTGTTAATTAGGTGTATATGAGTAAGGTTCGTGTGACCTATCCGCATACGGGTCAGTATAACCTCTTCTCTTCTATTCCCACGGATGGAGGTGTTCCATTCATTTGTGGTGTTTTTTATACTCCGCAGTTTGTTGTGTACTGGTTCTAGCATCCATGCATTTTCCCAGTCTCGGAGTGCCGTTTTCCTTAGCCAGTTTTTAAGGTCATCTGGTTCGAGGATACTTAGAGGAGGTTCGAACATACCGGCTGCTTCCTTTGTAGCTTTGTCTGCCTTTTCGTTTTCTGGAATTCCAACATGTGAGGGAAGCCAGAGAAAGTTAACGGTTTTCCCTAGTAAATCTACAATTTTGAGGAAGTGATTTATTTTCAAAACCAGGTGAGTTGGCTTATTGAAGTTCTTTATTCTTTGTAAGCTTGAGAGGGAGTCAGTACATATTATGAAATCCTTTCCATTGGATGAGATAATGTAGATAAGATTGTTTTCAGATGACAGTCTTTTCAAAGGTTTAAAAATGGATATTAATCAAAATTAAAACTCTGATTTTTGTCTGTATATGAACATATAATAATGTCTCTTCGACATAGCCGAATCTATAATAATTAAAAAGTCAAAAATAAATTTGAAAAATATTTTAAATTTTTTTTTGTTAGGTGATGGCTTGGTAATTATGTCTAACTGTAATTGCTTCATTGCAATGAAGAAAGTATATTCTTCCATATTAAGTAATACTAACTGCCGAATCAATGCCAATTGAAAAGTAATTTTCTTACCACCTCCTAGCAATGGATTTTAACTTAACTTAAAGATAATAACGTAAAAAAAAAATTTAAAAAAGTTTTTCTTTAGATCTTTCTTACAGATCTTTGTTCAAAATCTTTAAAAGTAAAGCTTTTCAAAAGAGGGTCAGGTATGGCAGATAAATTGAGTATTTTGAAAAATATGTTGTCTCAAGAGCTCTTCGGCAATGAATAGACATAATCATAGAATATTCATTAATATGTCGACATTAGTCAGGGTCGTATGGTTTTTGGTAAAGATTTCTCTGTAATTAATGGGTTTAATGAAATAAAATGGATACTGTAAAGGAAGCTTATGAAGGATTTTTTATGTTATTGTCTGTCGTCCAGAGGATTTTTCGACAATGACTCTGTAGTAGGATTTATTGATATAAATGTATCATTTGATTAGAAGGGTGGGGGGTTGCAGGAGGAATTTTCTCTGGGGGTTGTCTACATCCAGAGGTATCATGCAAGTGTTATTGCTGGGGTGTTGTTCTGCTTGAGAGATTTATCCGGAGTCAAGGACTTTCGGGACTGGAGGTTCTCCAGGAAACTTCTTTACTGGAGATGGAGTGTGCCTTTATTCCTGGAGCTTTTTAGGGACGGGGGGCTTTCACAGAGGAACTCGGCAAATGGGTATTGCAGTTCGCAAGATTTTGATAAAGGGCTTCTAAAAGGGAGGTCTTTAACATGTCAGCATATGAGTGTGTCTTTAGTGCGGCAGACGCATACTGTGACTAAGAAATTGAAATTTGTGAGGGCGGGAACGCATTAAATTGAAGAAAATGTTCCAGTCTTATAAATAGGGATTTCGTGAAAAATTCAACACATTTTGTATGTTATTGTCAGTCGTCTGGAAGGTTTTTCGACTATGACTCTGTAGTAGGATTTATTGATATAAATGTATCATTTGATTAGAAGGGTAGGGGGGTTGCAGGAGGAATTTTCTCTGGGGGTTGTCTACATCCAGAGGTATCATGCAAGAGTTAATGCCGGGGTGTTGTTCTGCTGTTATTATACCGGATTTATCCGGGATTGTGGATATAGTTGAATTAACAGAAACTATATCCACAATACCGGGCAGGTTAATGAGCTCCAGACAGCCAACTTTCTCAGATCAGAGATATTTCATAGAATTATTAGTTTCTGTTAAAGTGTTTTAGGACAGCTCTAAAGGGTATTGGCCGTACCGTAGGTTAAGCAAATAAAAAAAAATTAATATACAAAATGAAAGGGAATATAATTATGGCTGATTATGAGGTTTTAATGGGAGGCACGGTCACTCCTCTTTGTCTTCCAATCCGTTGTACGTGGGATTTAGCAAGGAACTCGGCGGAGAATGGTGCAGATATGATTGCGTACCCAGCCGGAGCCAAAGATTTGGTAACAGGGCCGTCAGATGTGGTACGACTTGGGCACGCGACCATGAGAAGTGACAGGTAGGTTTTGCAGCCACGATCCTCTTCCCTATCCAGACTCTAGGACATTCCTAATTGCTCTAGGACATTATTTCACATTTTAAAAATGAAAGTAAAAAAAAATTAAAATTGCGTTATATAACAAACGTGAATAAATTTGATTCCTTGAGAATTGAGTCTTTGTGAATCTTGCACTCTCTGTTATTAAATAATAATGATGCAATTATATAAATTTTTATTCAATTTAATGCATATTAAAATGATAATATACATAGCAATTGTTCAAATTAAATAAATAACAGCTGAATTCATGAAATGTCGGACAGATAATAAAACTGTTGATTGTTCGTGTAATGAAATACTAAGCTGTTCTTCGTGTGTAAAATAAGTAAAAACCTCTCCTAAAATTAATGATAACAATAATAATAATATAATCTTGACCTAAACATTACTAATAAAACATTAGTTCATATAACTGTGGAATTAAACACACTATTAGCTGTCCCTTAGAGATTACTGCAGTGAGTTACAAGCGTTTCCCAGATGTTTTACCCTCATGTGCATATGTGTGTGTGTGTGTGTCTTTACACTTACNATTTATTTATCCTGTAGAGTCTGAGGATACGGAAAATATGTATATATATATAAAGAGAAAAAAATTTAATAAGTAATACTTTCGCTATTCGTCAGTGAGGAGTAAAGAGAGACGGCTTTAATTTTTTCTTTTTGTTATGCTCTTTCTCCCACCCCATCGCGAGTATTTGTTTATGTATATATGCATATATATAGTTGTAAGACTTTTTTTACATTCTATAATTATTCAAATTAGAATTCACTTTTAATTGATTGTTTAAAAGTGAGTGAAATTAGCTTCATCATCCTCCCGGTGAAAAAGCATTGCCCTGGTCAATTAAACATCCCTTTCAGCGTTCATCTGTAAGGGCTCCTTCCTAATTGTGGACAGCCCTTGAGTGACCATCAGAGAGGGAATGGTGGACCATCAGACTGAAGAAGGTCTAATTCGGATTGTTTCGGATCGACAATTACACGTGGGAAGGGTCTTTGTGGAGGGGGGGAGGAGGGGGGGATCATTGCGCTCTGACATTACCAAATTGTGATTCCCTTTAGGGAACTCCCGACTGTATGGTAACCTACCAGCATTTACACTTTTTCTCTTTCGGAACAGCATTGGATCTAATGTATTCCCAATCAATCCTGCAAGTAGGTTTTAGGGTGTCCTGAGTCAAAACATGTTGCAACAATATGAGTATGTCTCTTAGTATTACTTAATTTTCATTAATTATTTTATTTCTCTAATTTTTTTATATTATTCGCTAAGAAAACTTGCAATTAGCTCAAATACGAATGAAAACTGGGCGTAATTTGTTGGCCCATTAATGCCTGGGGTATTATTATGGATTATTGGAATTTCGGGATAACCAGCCGTCCATAATTCAATTTAAAGTAAATAGTTAAATTTAAGTTACAGTTAAGTAACAACTGAAGTATTTAGATTACTTCATTTAAATAATATTAAGAATCGAATATAATAAAAGTTAGATAGCAAAATTTGAGCACCTCGAGTAACGGTTTACTTGCAACACTCCATTACTGCAGATTGCTTCATAGAATACTGAAACTCAAAACAAGATTTGGGTCATTTTTACGATATAAATATTATTGTTTTTAATTGTTGATGTACTTCTCTTGTTTGATTTATATTAAAAAAAAAAAGCTTTTATTTTTGCTTATTGATGTAGTTCTCTTGATGGATTAAAAAAAATAATAATATTGATAAATATTTAATTTAGTTGTGGTATTTTATCCCACGAAAATTTCAAACAATTATTGAGAGGGAATAGAAAATAAAAAACTATCTGTCCCAGCCAGGAATCGAACCTGGATCTCCTGCTATCCTGGTCCTGGTAGTATAACTGGAAAGTACACCGGCCCGGATAGCAGGAGATCCAGGTTCGATTCCTGGCTGGGACAGATAGTTTTTTATTTTCTATTCCCTCTCAATAATTGTTTGAAATAATATTGATATTTTCTAAAAAAAAATATAAATTTTAAATGCAGAAAATCCCCCCTCCCCACCAGGAGAAGTTGACACACTTGTAGTCATCTCAGAGCAGATACATGAGATATATATACATATATGTGCGATACATGAGAATAACAAAATTGATCAAGTTGAAAGATATCCTCATTAAATTGTCATTTCCTCCATTTTGATTTTATTACTCTTTTAGAAATATTCATAATCTCCAGGCCAATTTGAGTCTAGAGAGCAGACCTATAACATCTAGTCTAGAGAAATAGCTTCGATCCAGCCGTTATTTAATTAAAGAATTTAAATTTGCGAATGGGGAAATGTTTTTTGTTTTTTTTTTGGTTACTTTTACTTTATTTTTCGCAATTATAATTATAGTATACGCTTAGATGATCATACTGATTATATAAATCTTATAATAGGCTTACCTTAAAAAATTAAATACTTAGAGAGGTATGTTTTTTTTAAATTATAATTCAGTTTTTTCATTTCGGCTTTGGAGAAAATCATAAATTTGATAAAAGTTTTAAAGTTTTGATTTAAAGAAAGGTTACATCCTAATAAATTATAGAAGCAACTTTTATTTTTAGAAATATTGCTTATCTATTATGCAAACATTAACATTACATTAGCGAAAAATTTTTTTAATATAATTTTCTTTTCCTTCATATTTTTACAAGCGCAAAAGAAATTTATTTAACTCATTTTCATTGAGTTTAAAGCATTATTCCTTGTAAAAATGTATTAATCCTGTAAGAGTTGGATTTTAATTTTATTCATTTTTCATTTTAATTCCTAATTTTCAAGCTTCAAATGAAAATATGATCCCACTATCCTATTAGAGTAATCCATATGGATTAATATTAAACCATATAATATATAATTAGAAAAACAAATTCTGAAATTAGCTTATTATAACACTAAAATAATAAGTAATAAATTAGTCGCATAGCAGGAGATCCAGGTTCAATTCCTTCTAATTAGTTGTTTAGTAATAAATTAGTTTTTCTAATTTCTAATAATGTTAACTTGGTTTAATTAAAAGCAAGTAAATAATCATGAGATTATCAAGTAAATAAGATTAATTCGATGATAATTTGAAAAATGAATAACAACCTATTAATTCTTTTGTTAAAATAAATTCAGTTTACAGTTAATGTTATTGTTTCTGTATGTGTGTAAGAGTTATGTATGCAGTGAAAGTTAAATTATGATTTCTTGTAATCATTATTTTAGTTTGTCTTCTTAAATAAAGGAAGACGGATATAACCCGTATTTTAGCGATAAAAATAATTCATTCATTCTAATGAAGGGTTCATTAAAATATATTTAAATATATATATTTTTGGTTTTCGATATATCGATCCGTTGACCGTAGTTTCTCTGTTTTATAGCAGGACTTTTAAAATGCTAAGACAGTGTAGACGTTATTTTTACTAAATAAAATTTATACTACGCAAAATTTACATTCTTGTTTCTCTTCTTTTACTTTATTTTTTTTATTATTATTTTAGTTAGTAATATTATTTTAGCTTATGAACGTTATGAATATAATTCATACAACTATGTAACATTTACAATTAGTTTTATAATTTTTTTTTCTCGAAAAGGTAATAGTAAGATAATAGATATATATGCAAAGATAATATATATATAAACATAATTTTTTATTTTCATTTTTTTTCTCTTTGATAGTTTTTTTCTTGTATATTTTTAAGTTAATTTTTTAATAATTTTCATTATGGAAATTTTTTTTCTTTTCATTCTTATTTATTTATTTATTTCTATTACTTAACTTTGTAAATAAACTAAGTATTTAATGTAATTAATTGTTTTAACGATAAAAGTACACTGTATACTTAATTGAATGGTCTGTACTGAATAAATTAGAAAGTAAATATAAATAAGGGGTTGTTGGTCTTATTTGTTGATTTATTACACTTGTTATGTTGTTTTTTTTTATTTGTTTTTTTTTTTGACTGAGTGAGGGAGGGAGAAAGCCAATCGGCTAAGACCAAGTGCAGCAGAGTAATGGGGTCTGGGACCCCGGACGGGCGTGCAATAATAAAACCTGCCGTCAGCTGGAGTGAGAAAAAACATGTATTTCCCAGAGGAGGAGGAGAGGGGAGGGGGGATCCTTGGAGATATCAAAGTCAACAACGTAACGCACTCATCTCCGCAAGGGTGGATCTCTGATTTACCGGGGAGGGGGAGGTCAAAGGGGGTGGGGGTTGGGTAATGTGAGTGCACCAGCCTCAGAGGGCATAAGCAGGAGATCTAAGCAGGAGAATATATTTTCAGATATCATATGTGAGTCGTGTAATATGAGGCTTTCAAATATAGGAATTGCGTCCAAATAAAATACATCCGCAACATTTTGTAGAGATACTCGTATTTTGTTATATTCCTCTTAACGTGTCTACAGAATGTGGAAAACATTATCATTGCGTATACCATATAATTAATAAATAACTGGAACAAGAACCATTGCACCAAGGTGAGAGCAATCATTATAAGGTGACAGCTATTAAGATGGATCGTTGAATCTGAAAGCTTATATATATATATACGAGGGCGGGTCAATAAGTGCGTGACTTTTTAAATGAAATAAAGGTTTTTTGATAAAAAGTAATTTTATTTTTCAATATAGTCTCCTTTGAGCTCTATACACTTCGTCCAACGTTTCTCTATTTTTTTTATCCCTTCCAAAAAATAAGATTTCTCGAGCTCCTCAAAATATGTATTTGTTTGTGAGATGATTTGATCGTTGGAATAAAATCTCTTTCCGCCAAGCCATTTCTTAAGATTCGGAAACAAGAAATAGTCACTCGGGGCTAAATCCGGAGAATACGGCGGATGAGGGAGCAATTCATAGCGTAATTCTTGAAATTTTGCCATGGAAACAACACACGTATGGACTCTTGCATTGTCTTGATGGAAAAGAACTTTTTTCTTGGCCAAATGCGGTCGTTTTTTCTTTAAATCCTCATTAAATCGGTCCAATAAGTTGGTATAATATTCGCCATTGATTGTTCTTCCCTTCTGAAGGTAATCTATGTGGATTACACCGCGTGCATCCCAGAAAACAGTAGCCATGACTTTATTGGCTGACAAACCCACTTTGGCCTTCTTCGGCGCTGATTCACCCGGCAAAACCCACTGTTTTGACTGCTGCTTGGTCTCTGGCGTGTTGTGGTGTATCCATGTTTCGTCCACTGTTACAAATCGGCACAAAAACTCGTCCTTGTTGCGGTTGAACAACGCCAAACATTCGATCGAAGTTGTCACACGATTGGGTTTATGGTCGATTGTTAGCAAACGCGGCACCCATCTTGCGGATAGCTCGAGAAATCTTATTTTTTGGAATTGATAAAAAAATTAGAGAAACGTTGGACGAAGTGTATAGAGCTCAAAGGAGACTATATTGAAAAATAAAATTACTTTTTATCAAAAAACCTTTATTTCATTTAAAAAGTCACGCACTTATTGACCCGCCCTCGTATATATATATATAAGCTTTCAGATTCAACGATCCATCTTAATAGCTGTCACCTTATAATGATTGCTCTCACCTTGGTGCAATGGTTCTTGTTCCAGTTATTTATTAATTATATGGTATACGCAATGATAATGTTTTCCACATTCTGTAGACACGTTAAGAGGAATATAACAAAATACGAGTATCTCTACAAAATGTTGCGGATGTATTTTATTTGGACGCAATTCCTATATTTGAAAGCCTCATATTACACGACTCACATATGATATCTGAAAATATATTCTCCTGCTTAGATCTCCTGCTTATGCCCTCTGAGGCTGGTGCACTCACATTACCCAACCCCCACCCCCTTTGACCTCCCCCTCCCCGGTAAATCAGAGATCCACCCTTGCGGAGATGAGTGCGTTACGTTGTTGACTTTGATGTATTGAATAGATGATATAGGCCTGCTCTGTAGACTCAAATTGGCCCGGAGATTATGAATATTTCTAAAAGAGTAATAAAATCAAAATGAAGGAAAAGGACATTTAATGAGGATATCTTTCAACTTGATCAATTTTGTTATTCTCATGTATCGCTCATATATGTATATACATCATGTATCTGCTCTGAGATGTCTACAAGCGTGTGAACTTCTCCTGGGGGGAAGGGGGGATTTTCTGCATTTAAAAATTTTATTTTTTTGAGAAAATATCGATATAATTTTTTTTTTAATTCATCAAGAGAACTACATCAATAAGCAAAAATAAAAGCTTTTTTTTTTTATATCTAACAGTAAAAGTACATCAATAATGAAAAAGAATTATACTATATATCGTAAAAATGATCCAAATCTTGTTTTGGGTCTTATAAATAGAGATTTCGTGAAAAATTCAACACATTTTCAAAATTTAAATATTTTAGTGAAATCTAGTTATATTTATGAAATAAAACTTATCAAATAAACAGAGAATTTTTTTTTTTTTACATTAATTCTCTTATTCTTTATAGATGAATTATATGTTTTAAAATAAAAAAGGAAAAAATAAAAATAAAAAACACAAAACATTGAGTCTGTGAGTGTGTGTGTTCGAAGCCCTCGTACCAGGTCTCAATCAACTACAGAGACCACAACCCCTGCAATTATCATAATAGAGCTGTAATAACCGTGCTCTATTAACACTGGAGCATACATACCGAGCATAACACTACTTTTTTTTTATAGAGCAGAAAAAAAAATCTGGCTGCGGAAACGATAACCCTCCCCCCCTCGGAAAACCACCAGAGCCGTTCTAATTAGAAACAGTGGTTAACCGCGATTATGATGCCCACAATATCAAGTGTCGCAGAGATAATGTGTTTTTTTTTTTATAACTTTAATATTGTTTTTTTTCCCTCCCCACGTGGTTGTTTTTTCTCCGATTCCTCTAGAGAGGNAAATATATATTAAGTGCCAAATATTGGATATTGTCTGATAACCATAATTGTCATCAACTTCGCTACAAGTGGAAATAAAATCATTAAAATAACATTTAGTATCACAAGTATTTTACAATTTCAAGCAACTGTAATGTTTTGTATCCATACGAAAATATTTAAATATAAATTAAAAATGTATGATTATGAGCGAACAATAGGAAATTCTAAGTGTCAAAAATAAAATGAAAACTTTTTGAAACAAAAACAAGGAGGAAAGATTTTTATTTAGGTTGTATTTATATTTTATAAGACTGGAACATTTTCTTCAATTTAATGCGTTCCCGCCTTCACAAATTTAAATTTCTTAGCAACAGTATGCGCCTGCCGCACTAAAGACACACTCACATGCTGACATGCTAAAGACCTCCCTTTTAGAAGCCCTTTATCAAAATCTTGCGAACTGCAATACCCATTTGCCGAGTTCCTCTGTGAAAGCCCCCCGTGTCTAAAAAGCTCCAGGAATAAAGGCACACTCCATCTCCAGTAAAGAAGTTTCCTGGAGAACCTCCAGTCCCGAAAGTCCTTGACTCCGGATAAATCTCTCAAGCAGAACAACACCCCAGCAATAACACTTGCATGATACCTCTGGATGTAGACAACCCCCAGAGAAAATTCCTCCTGCAACCCCCCACCCTTCTAATCAAATGATACATTTATATGAAAAATCCTACTACAGAGTCATTGTCGAAACATTCCTCTGAACGACAGACAATAACATAAAAAATCCTTCATAAGCTTCCTTTACAGTATCCATTTTATTTCATTAAACCCATTAATTACAGAGAAATCTTTACCAAAAACCATACGACCCTGACTAATGTCGACATATTAATGAATATTCTATGATTATGTCTATTCTTTGCAGAAGAGCTCTTGAGACAACATATTTTTCAAAACACTCATTTTCTCTGTCATATCTGACCCTCTTTTGAAAATATTTACTTTTAAAGATTTTGAAGAAAGATCTGTTAGAAAGATCTAAAGAAACATTTTTTTTTTTTTACATTTTTATTTTTAAGTTAAATTAAAATCCATTGCTAGGGGGTGGTAAGAGAATTACTTTTCAATTGGCTTTGATTCGGCAGTTAGTATTACTTAATAACAAGGAGGTAGGTCGTCAACTACTTCCCTTTAATATTAATTTGAGCATTTTCAATTGCTCCATATTATGTATCCAACTTTACCCTTCACCACGGATTTAATATTTCTTTCTTCCTAGACCTTGTATCCACAACCTTCACACTCTTCCGCAAAGAAACTTCAATTTCACCTAAATATATTCCCAATCCCTGTCGTTGGTCTTCAATCCATATATAACCCTCCCCGACGACTAAAACGAAGATGGCCTCGCGACCCCTTGGGCCTCGACGCCTAAATTTACTGAGAATGAGGTAAATGGGCTCCTTCTCCCTGCAAAGTGACAATTCATTTATTTTATTTGCTTTTTCTTTTTTTTTTCTTTTTTTTAAATGTGTATTATAATAAGCCATCAAACTACAAGATGTTTTATAAGCAGAATGTAATAAATAAAGTTTTTTTTAAAAATATATATTATTTGTAATATACGTAAGAAAAAAAGAGCTATCCATGAGAATTAATTGGATACTTTACCAACAAACAGTTTTAAACTAACTATTTTATTTATAATTTAAAGTGAAGGGAACTTTTTGTTTGTTTGTAGAAATAGATGATATCGAACTTTTTTCACTTGTGAATTACACGTATTTACTTCAAATTAAACATACTTCTAACTAAACAAGAGAATAAGTTTAATTTACCTTAACTGTGATTATCAACTTTTACTAATAATCATTTCTTTGATGTTCCTTGTTAAAAATTGTTGATAAATATTGATACTTTTAAGTCTAATTGTGCATTAAGAAACAGATAACCTTAAATTATTTCTTAATAGTTTACATTTTTTTTAATTTAGAATAAAATGTATGTTTCTTGTTGTCTCGATGTAAATGTGAAAATTATCACTTTAAGAAAAAATGGTTAAAAATTTTGCATTTAACGTGTTTGTTAACAAGTGGGGGGGGGGGTCCTGCTGTTTATAGATGAAGCTTTCACGAAATAATATTTATTTTAAGACATTAACCCTTTATTTAAAACCTTTAGTAATTCTGACCACCCTTGCATTTGGTAAAGCTTATGGTTTTAAAGGCGCGGAATTTCGATATTGATACGTATATCTATATATTCGATATTTTCTTTTCTTCACATAGAAGAAATTTAAAATTTTCAACTGTTGTATTCGTTTGTATCTGCGAAGCTCCTTATTTAATATTTTCAAGCAACTCTAAGGGGCCCATATTGAGGTGTAAAATAGTAAGTTACTGTAACTTTAACACGGCTAAGCCCTCAAGTCTTGGGTTTTTCACCCCTGAGAGATGTGTTAAAGCTAATTCATTTGTTTTCATACACTTTAAATTTTACTTATTTATAAATATGTATAAGCACACACACATACACACACCCACATATATATATATATACATACATATTTAACCTCCCTTTCAACCTCTTAAAACCATAGAGAGGGACTATCACAGCAGTGTAGTTACTCTACTCTGAATACCCCTTTTAGTACGTAATGTTGTCCAGGGCGGCACTCGAATTCTCTAAATTTGATAGACCCGAAACGATCCTCTTGGCTACAACTCTACTTCAAAGTGATGCTTTTTAAAGTTATATCGTTCCTATAATTTTACTTTATTTCAATACCTTTTATCCAAATAATATTTTTGAAAAACAATTTTAGAAATATAATATTTAATATGTAAATAATAAACTATTTTGTTTTTAAACTATAAATTGTAGCGTAATATATAAGAAATAATAATCTATATTATAATATATATTATTTATTATTGTGCTTAATTATTATCATATTATCTAATCATAATTGTGATCAAGTAGTTATTGATATTGTTTGCTTACAATTTAGATCATGTTTAATTACTACACAATTTATATTTACACGTGTTTGAATAAAACTTTACAAAGGAAGATTGTCATCTACAAAATTTAACGTTCGAGACAAGGAGGCAGTTATGGAAGCACTAACGGTATTGTCATCCGTGTGGACTTTTTCCCCGGATGTTTCTAAGTGGTGAAGCAGCTAAAAGTGAATGGTCTTGGAGGAAGGGAGGAGGGATTCTGTAGGTGCCAAACGACACTATAGACCGACCCATGCAATATGTCAGTGAGAGGGAAGGGGTGGTTCCCTCCCCCAGAATTTAGTGTCTCCTTAACACGAAGCACAGTTCTCTAGGGGTGTGGGGGGGTTGATCGATATCCGGCACACGGCGGTCTTACTGTTCAATGGCAACCTATAAGAGATGGCTATCTGACTGAATTATTTAGGGGTATGTCTGAGAGGGTAGGGAGAGGGTAATGGCCATATCGGAAACACATTAAGCAGGATGTCTCATCAGGGACAAGGTTAAGTACAAAGGAATAAAAACTTGAAAGTGATTGGATTGCCTAGCTGAGTTGGATTCCCACACGAGATCTGTGGGATACATGCCATCGTTATAGCGTTCTATCACAAGAAACTGCCTCTGTGGGAACAGGGGGGGGG
>KZ808483.1:90413-115770 GCA_000696205.2 Oncopeltus fasciatus | reverse complement strand
CCTCTACAGTGGATGTGCTGTTAAACTTTCTTAAAAAAGCAGGTATAGCCTGGAAAATCTAAATTAAAGTATGAGATATTATTTATTATTTTAGTTAATAATAATTTATTTATTATAATTTATTAAATATACAATAATAATATTTAAATAAAAAAAAATCCATTAATTTAGGTTGTTATAGTGGTCGAAATAATCCTGATTCCTGTATTTTATTAACTGATTTATAGTGGACATATTAGGGGGTGTTTATAGTGCGTAATAACCTAGAAGTTGATTGCCCTTCAGTCTACTACTACTACTACTACTACAAACGTTATCCTTACGTTATTTTTTTTAAATTGTAGCCTATAAAACTAGATATTTATTTTTAACTAACTGATCACTGTAATAATTAATCTTTAATTGCGTAGTAGGAAAAATTCAATAAGTTACTCAAGGATTTTGCACAAGAAAAAATTTACATATATATGTATATTTTTTTTGTTTAATTTTGTGCCCCTTGACTTTTTAATATAATTTTACATAACTGCCAGAAAAATCTTCTTGAAGATTTTTTGAAGGTTTTAGGTTGTTTTAGGGAGGCAAATAATAAATCCAAAGAAAAGCAAGATGGTGGACATTAAAGAGATACAGCTTCCGTCCATGGGCCTTCCGCAATCAACAATCCAACGGGAGCATGGGAATTTCTAATGACCATCGTCGAGGTCTGCCTCACTCTCGTCCTCTGACGTAAACACACGAATGACTTGGAGGAAAAGACAGCATAACAAAGGGGGGAAAAAAAGAAAAGAAATTAAACTATTTCGATATGTATAAGCCTAAAGTTAGTGGGACATACTGTGAGTTGAAAGGAAAGAAATTCAAGACAACTGAGAATGTATATTCCCCCTTAGGTTCATGAAACCCCCCCTCCATCGCTCAATACATATGTATAAGGTTACATGCAAATGATCATCCCTGCCAAGTCCTCCAAAGGACACCCTACTCCCTACTACACAAATATAAATACATCTGCCATTTGAATAATTCAATTTGACAATTCCTTTTACAACAATTTTTCAGAATAAAAAATAAATGGTATCAAATAAAAATATAAAAATTCAAACATGTCTATTTCCGTACTTGTTGTTAGTTAATCAGGAATCGATTACATAAAATAGTCTGGGTTTTAATCAAGATGTTATATAAATAAGTATTACTTTAATTATTGACGTACAATTATATAAATGTATATCCTAAAATTAAATTTTTCTTTCTATCTTGAATAGTAATGGTGTTTTTTTTTATAGAAATTTTCGTTTCTCCTCTGCCACGTCTTTTACTTATTCGATTTCAAGAAAATTCAAGATGTGTTTAGACTGAGATTGTGCGAATTCGGAGATGCAATGTAGGATATTGGAGATGATAGAGAAATACACCTTGCTAAACAGACTCATCAGAAGGAGTGGAGAGACCGGTGGGGAGGTTTCAAACAGGATGCAGAAAACAAGAAATCTCCAAAAAAATGGTGCTGGAAAGAGGGAGATGGACGAGAACGAAATGCACCACATCTTGGAGGCCGTGCACCATACATCTGTCCACTCTTCACTAAGAACGTGAAAGCTGTGGATCCAACTGTTGATGTGTTGGAGCAAAATAACAGTAATGAGATAACTGATAAGAATGGCTGGACGAACCAGGAGATGGCTAGTTACAAATCAGCAAAGTCAAGAGGACATGAAAGTTTTAGCTGTGGGGGAAATAGTTATAAATGAAAACCGAAACACTTTAAAAATATTTTCCATCTTGAGGAACTTAAATAATAAATAGAATAAAGTAAGTGACAGAAAAGAGGAAATGAGCTAGCTAGTATCTCTTCACTTCTCACCGACGAAGGGCCAGAGATCCCCGAAAATTATGCTACTTGTGATTTTTCTTTTTGTGTGTTCACTGCACTCTCTATCCCACCTGTTCTTGATTGCTATATATATAATGTGTGAGATATCGACCAGGTTATCAAGTATAATTTGAAGGTTATTGAGAATCTTGGTCAAATAGTTTTGTACAATTACTT
The DNA here is from genome assembly GCA_000696205.2 of Oncopeltus fasciatus. Classification (NCBI taxonomy): domain Eukaryota; kingdom Metazoa; phylum Arthropoda; class Insecta; order Hemiptera; family Lygaeidae; genus Oncopeltus; species Oncopeltus fasciatus. The sequence continues at coordinate 113,717 of KZ808483.1, read as the reverse complement.
TAGTCTAACATTTCGAGAATATATTTCCCTTATTCAGAACAAGGCTAAAAAGTAAATGGTTACACTAAANTGCTCTATCTGTTCCAGCAGAGTTTATTTTTCCAAAGAAAACAAAAAGAAAAAAAAATTTCTTAGACGACATGGAGTCCTTAAATAGATTTAAATTTAACTAATAGTAGAAGAGGAATGTTCTTGGAGAAAGAAAGATTAAAAAATAGGAGGATAGGAGTGATTAGATGGATGCAGAATACCTTTAATGCTAAATTCTAAATGTATGCAATGGGCTCAGTTCTTAGCATTTGAATTATACCAAATGCTAAATTTTATTCCTATTTCTTTAAGTATTAATTATGCCATAGTCTTACAATCCTGACGCTGTGGGATATTTCTCCCAGCACAGGCTTTTATCTATAATAAGAGCTTGTCCTGAGCCATGGATGTTTAGACTGGGATGGCAACATACAGATAGCCCCTCCCTTAATGACTCTAATCAGTTGAAAGGGAGGCTAACACAAAAGAAAAAAATACACATTTACGAAATTAGTACTTTTGATTAAAAATTAATTGACGTCTTCTTTAGAATCAAAAAAGTGTCAGATTGTATTATATACCATGATTATAAATATTATAGATAAAATGATAAAGGGTAGGATATTTATTTCCGTATATATATATATATATATATGTGTGTGTGTGATACAATTTGTAATGATATTCAACACAAACATTAAACATGTTTAAAAATAATTATTTAACTACTATTTGCCATGGTGTTTATTAAAATAGCTTCATTTTTCAATATGTTTTGAAAATGTACAAGATTTTATTCATTCTAGAGTTGTTTTTTTTAGGGAAGATTCATCAAAACCGCCCTTTTTTGAAAAAAGGGCGTTAAATGTTCATGGCTCATAAAATATTTTTTTTACCAATGAACCAAGAATGATCAATTAGTATGGTGATTGTGGTCTGGATAGGTGGTGAAAGTGAATTTACTTATTTTCTGTTGCAGTGAATGCCTTCAATGGGAGCGTTTTGGACTTGTACAAAGTAGATCGTACGCAGATGGGTGCTTACCTGTGTATTGCAAGTAATGAAGTTCCTCCCGCCGTAAGCAAGAGAATTATCTTAAACGTTAACTGTAAGTATCTTTTCAATTGATAAACGATATCTATAAATAAGCAGAAAAATGAAACTTTGTTCCGGAACTTTGATTGGGAACTTCTATAACAAGATATTCTGGCTTAGCCAATATGGTGTTCTTATCAAATTTTTGTATATAAATATATACATTATTGCTTTTGTAAAGAAATAAATAATTGAAAGTTGTTTTTTAGCTTTTATACACATTTAAAGTAGGAGTAACATTAAACTTTTTGCAATATTTTTTTTTAAAGACATAGAATCAATAATTTCTAGACGCATACTTCTTGCTGTATGGATATTTAGCGAGTTAAGTATGCCACCAATGCAGATGTTGTCGTCCAATATTTGATATTTTGACTTTTCAAAATATTCGGCGGATTAAATTTTATTTTTAAAAAATTCCTTTAAGCAGTAGTTGCGTAAACTTAGCAAGTTTCTGCGCGCCATACTTATTTAACATTTATAATGAAGAATTAATTTTTGGTTAACAAACCCTATTAATACTTCAATGTTTCTGAAAATTAATTGTTTCATTTAACTATTTTTTTAAGATGTTAATATCATCTTGATTGATCATTTGAATTCAGGATATTTGAGTTTTGGATATACGAGTCGGCAAAACATACAAAATGTTTCTAATTAAATAGTATGCTTAAAATGAAAAGTTACGTCAATTTCTCCATTTTAACCGTTTCAGTGAAAATATCTTTTAGAAATAATTTAACGCTGAATTCCGAGATGCGGAGCTGAAAAATTCAAATTATAGCTAATTATTGCTTCTTAAGCTATAGAATTTAAAGAAAAATTGTAATGAAATGAAAGATTAAAGAGCTACTCCCACTCCAATTATGAGATTTTTTATTAAAAATTTATCGGCGGTATTAAAATTTTAATGATGTATTAAAATTGTATTGAGTGTATAGATTATCAGGTAAAATCCGTCTGCCAATAATGTGAGTAGGTTCAACAGTTAAAATTAATTCTAAAGTTTTTATTTTTTTTTTTTTTTTTTTTTGTTAGGTAACGAACATTAATAACTTGATTTCAAAGAAATAAATTTCTGAATATAAATTTTTGTAACTGTAGCCTACTGCGTTGTTTTTTTAAAATTTAATTTACGAAAAACAAAAAGGCTTGTGAATTTACATCTTTTTAGGTCAGGCGAAAGAATAGACAATTTTATGAAATGTTTTCAACCTCTTATTGAAGCACTTAGTGCCATGGAGGGAGTGACTATCTGCAGGTAACTGATCTCACTATTAAAACTTTAAGCATTTTTATTTTTGTATAAAATTTTACCTAAAGGGGGTAACTGGAACTCGCAGCGCCATCAATTGAAAAAAAAAAAAATTCCGAACTTCCTTGTGAACAAGTGTCAATTGAGCACTTCAACTTAAAAATTAAAGCCTCATATGCAAAAGGGAATGGCGACTTATGATTGTAAAGGGAAAATTAAAAAAAATAAAAAAAGGAGGAAATTACCGGATATACATTAAATGATTTAGGACTATATTAAAACGGATAGGTTACTTTTAACAAGATATCCTTGGCGTGGGCAGGGGTGGGCTGGGCTTTCTCTGCTGGCGCTCATGAGGCGCCCTGGGGGATGTGGTGGGCTTGGTCCAACCGAGCACATCCTCTTTCACAGGGCTGTCGCCTAAAGCAATGATGGACCTTATATTCTATTAAAATAATGGGCCGCGAGGCGCCGCGGGGTGGGCTCTGTCTGTCTCTGTCCGTCGGGATGAGGCCTGTGACAAGATCAACTTAAGGTTGATTTTTTTTTTAATAAAATATGGAGGGCGCTGATAACCTCTGCAGTTTAGCGCCGTAAATCCCCAATAAACAACAACAAGACATCCATCCTTAAGTATCCCCATTTATGACAAAAATGCAGTTCCAAAGAGTAAACCAAAATTGAAAAAGAAAATAAGATGAAGTGACGAAATGAAATAAAAATGGCTCTTAGCAGTTCCATGCAGAGAGTTTCTTCTGGGATAGTGAAGGGTAACGAAGCAAATGGGGACCACTTAGGATTTGCAACTTCTGTAGAGCCAGAAGGAAAACACACTAAACTACATTATTGACAAATGGTAAGCAGTACAACACAACAACACAATTTTGAGGTATAAAAGCTGATAAGTAATCTCACGATCACTATATTATAGTATAAATTACTATACCACGGTAAACTAATCGTGCACTTCATCCCTCCAAAGCAAAAGTATTTTATATTTCAAGATATCTGCCGTAAATAAAAAACAAGCCTCTTTTTGTATGTAAAGTTTTTTCCGGGTTGGACCGTGTAAAGTTTTTGATGGTTGCCGAGCTTTCGCACATCCTGTGATGGCTTCTTCTCCCTTTGACGTAGGGGAGAGAAGACATTTGAAGACCGCCTTCATGAAAATGGCTATGACCGCAACAATATCAACTAAGTCCAGAGGAAGAGAGATCGGCAGCGCAACAGGGAAGAGCGGGAAGCAGAAGAAGAATTCCGAGGACAAGTGACCATCCCCTACGTCAAAGGGACAACGGAGAAGATCGCCCGAATACTCAGGAACCACCAGATAAGAACAACGTTCTGCACCGACAGAAAAATAACAGACTTCCTTCCGAAACCTAAGGATAAGCTTGGACTTCGGACTCCAGGAATATACAAGATCCCCTGCTTCTTGGAACTACTTACATCGGTGAGACTGGAAGGACGATAGACACACGCCTAAAAGAACACATTGCAGACATCGAACACGGACGTACAGAAAAGTCAGCTCTAGCAGAACATTTCGCCAACACCAGCCACCACATCAAATTAGAAGACGCTTCAATACTGGCCCGGGAAAACAACTACTATCGACGGACCATCAGAGAAGCCATCGAAATAGCGAAAAATCCGAGGAATATCAACAGGGAGGAAGGATACAGGCTCAGCAAGAATTGGAAACCAGCGCTAATCGATAGGAGGGTTAGCCAATCGATAAGAGGATCCAGCCAATCAGTGAGCAGGAAAACAGGATCAACCAATGGGAAGGCAGGCTTCGCCCAAGGACCGGACAGCACCGGGTATAAATACCCCTGGATTTGAAGACAGCTCTCATTCTCTATTCAGCCCTGAAGAAGCCATCAAAGGATGTGCGAAAGCTCGGCAACCATCAAAAACTTTACACGGTCCAACCCGGAAAAAACTTTACATGCATCTTATGACTGTGGAAGCCTACGTGAACTTAGCCTCTTTTTGATAGAAAAGCGTAACATATTGGTTTTGTTAATAAATGCTGACCTTTTTTTATTTCAATATATATGTCGTCCAGACAGACATTGTGTTTACTACCCATGTCGAAAGTTCTTTACTAAAAAGTTAAGTATAGCTCTTAGCCAATTTAATCTGTGTTAACATCTTCTTTGAGATTATTTTATTCAGATTCATGAATGAAATTTAGAATACAAAATCTTAAATAATGCTAATTTGTATGGTACAATAGTTTCTCTCCCGAATTTAATTTACTACCTTCATTTTGAGAAAATATTTCATTTTAATTATCTCTGATTCCAGCTTGATGTAAATTAATTTTGATGAATATCAAAATTTAAATGAGTTATGTTTATCTCTTCTAGTTGAAATGTATTTTTATTTATTTTTAAAGTGAGATTTTAGTATTCAAAAAGAAGGCAGGCTCAAGCGTATATTATGAACTCTTAAGGCATCCTCTCGAATAGCCCCCAAAGGGGTGAGTTCTTAAATTTACCCCATTGTAAAGTTTATAGGCTCTTAGGAAGAGGAGCATTAAGAGTGATTTGTGTGGCGTGAGACTATAGTGTCTTCACACACGTTTCTTTTTCTTTTTATCCCTTCTTCTTCCATTAAATATCACGGGTCACGGAGTACTTATTGAACAACTTTAAATAATGAAAGAAAAGGATAAGGCTTTTTGACTTTATATTTATGTTTTTATTTTTGTTTATTAAGCTTAGCTCAAAACTTCGAAGTATATATATGTATATAATAACTTGCATATGTNTTTATATAAAGCGAACAGTTAGTTTCTCAATGTTTATATTGTTATTATTATAAAAAAGAGTTGCGTATGTATAATTTCAATTTTAAAATACGATTATTATTATAATTTAGAACCTATTTATAAATGTGCGTGCTGAGTCAAACATAGTTGTCCCGTCGCCTTGCCTCTTTCAGTCTTGTTAGCTTTTGGTATTTTATCTTATCTACCCCCTCTTTAACATGCGTGCGTTTAAGGGAGGTTTGAAGGTCTTCTTAAAAGGCTGGTGAATAGTTTACGCAGATTGCTACTCCATACTTCCATAGATTCCCAAAGCAAAATGGCTCTTACTTCTTCAGCAATTCCATGGTCCTGTCCTTCATTAGTACTCCTCCCTTCAGTCATCAGTCCACCCAATAACCACTCAATACTGAACCACTGACTTCTGTATCAAAACCGCTCCTAATGGCCTCTAGTCAACAATTCCTCATCAATCAAATCCTATCAGCTGCTACGAAATTATTAAACATTTATTCATTTATTACATTCTGTTAAATTAAAACATTTTGTAATTTGATCACCACAATGAATTTTAAAAAAAATGACATTCAATATCAATAACATGAAGAGAGAAGGTGACCAATGACACCACTCTCAAATATTTATTTTTAAAACTTATTTTACAACTAAGAAGAAAATGGTTCAGTAATAAATTGATGATGATCTTTACCGTCTGACTTATGTACAGCCTCATTAAAACTTCCAACAGCTGGTAGTTGGAACGATCTAACTTGAGGGGGATTTCAATCCTTCCAGTAGTCTGTAGAGTACTGTCTATTGTCTTGTCCGGGAGACTGCTCCCTCATGCCGAAAGGGCCTTGGGCCCTATCAGTAAGGATTTCGTAAGGGCAAGTCCACAACAGACTAAATATCCACTCTCAGGCAAATCCTAGATTAATGGAGGGAATGCAACTGACCCACTCATCGGCTGTACGTCCTAAAATGTGCCTATGACGGCATCGACGTAGACAAAACTGTATTGTGCCGTGAATGAGCTTGAGATTCCAAGGAAGTGTTAGCACGCATGTGTCAAGTAACTATAGATTAACTGTTCTATGCTACGTGAGGACATAAGCTGGACTTAGTAATCCTTTGACCTTCAATGTGGGCGTATAAGAGAGTGAATCATTGGCCTATCTATTACACTGGTATCAAATTTTTTGTTGTGTTAGAACTGACACTGTTTCTTCACTAATTTATTGGAGTCTGAATCTGAGAATAACCTCAGATTTCAGACTCCAAATTGAGTCAAAAAATGTTGACTATCACGTCAACATTTTTTTAACTATCCTAAGAAATAATAAAAATCATGCATTTAAAAGAACATAAAGTAAAAACGTAACAGATATACATATTAATTTAATTTAAATCGAGTTCATACATATAAAATTGTTTAATTAATGAATAGTACTTACAAATTAGGATAAAGATTTGCGTATGTAACTTTTTCTGGAATGTTTAGTTTTTGTAAATTCGCACTTGGTGCTCCAACAATAGTCAGCCTTAATATGTACGTCCCATCTACCTTGATACCTTGCTTCCATGACCCTCAAATCTTGATGGAAACTCTCACCCTGCTCATCACTTATCTGCACCAAATCCGTATTTCCCTTCTTCCAAAGAGGGAAATTCATTAAAAACTGGCTCGGGGACCCCGGCTGAATGCGGTAAAGCTAACGGTAAAGTAGGATACTCTATTTTACATTTGTTTTTCTTGTTATATCCCGATGTGTTCACTTTACAAAAGTAACAATGACTTGAATGATCTTTGGCTCGCGGCAAACCATAGGTATACCAAATGAAAGCTTAGCACGTGTTCCCTTGGTCCACATCCGTATACCCTCAACACACTGTTTACACACTTTATGAGGTGTCCATGCTTTATCTTGATCACCAAGTTTCACTTTAAATAGGCAAAATACGCTTGTCTGACAAATGTACTGATGTTTTACCTTTGACTGGAAATGATAAAACTGCCTCATATATAACAAAACGAATCGGGCTGTTTTCGCCCTTTCGACGTGTAGGAGCAGAGGTAGCCAGAAATAAAGGTCTCAGTGCAAGCACACTATGTAGTTCTGTAGACTTCCGTAACGAAATACTAAATACTGCTTACCGACACACAAAGTTTCACCACAGTATAACAGACGTAACTAAAGAGCCAGGTCTAGACCAGCAAGCGTCACACACACATGAAAACTGAACGTGACGTGATAGAAGATAACTAAAAACAGTTTTAAAACCAGTACACCTCATTCTATAGAAAACAGCTAAAAATTTAACTCAACAGAAATTGAGTTGTAAATTGTACCCCAGATTAAATAATTATTTAATCTGGCTCTAAAAATAAACGCTCTAAAAATCGCAACGCAGAGATCCTAGAACTAGAGTATAAGCGCAATCGTGAACAGATCTGTTCAAATGTCTTGTCTCCATGGAGTCTATTGCTGAATAAATGGGTCTTCTTAATTGAGTTAAGACCTAGTACCTAACCACAAGACAACAGGTGGAACCAGAAGATGAAGTTATCGAATGATTACACGCCTTTCAGGCGCGGTAATCGCAAATAACGACATATCAAAGTAAATGCGGAGCTGTATTGCAAAATCCAATCGATGGTTCTTTTACTTCAAGCGAAATTTTGGGAAGAAACTTCTACCTTGAACTTCTACGAGGTTCCTTATATACAAAACTCTTATCCACCCAGTAATCACTTATGGTGTGGATATATGAGCGATGGGCCAGCAGAATGTACAAGCTGGCTTTACCCGTGAGCGTAAAATTATCGTGTTAGCATCCGCCTTGTAAGATTGAGATGGGCAGGAAATGTGGCACGCATGAGACACCATGAGATTCCAAAAAGAATCTCGTTCGATGAGTTTCATGGAAGGGCACGAGTAGGTGGACCAAACCTTCGCTGGCAGGATTGTGTAGCCTACGATGCATGGGTCCTACTGGTTGTGCGGAACTTGAGGGTGGCTGCATTGGGCACAGATGGCTAGCGAAGAAGTATACTGCAGGCCTCGATTCTGAGAGGAGTTGTAGTGCCACAGAAGTACGTAAGACTTACGGTCTTCCGCTTCAACTATTCACACTTGAAATATATGAATATATAATTAAATACACAATGATATACTAAAAATAAATAAGATATATTAATAATGTATCCAAACTCTGTGTAAAAAGAAGGTAACGTACCGATTAATTTTTTTTTCGCACTTTAAAATGAGTAGGAATAGAATAGCTTTCATTTCTTAATATTTTAAGATTTTTATGCTTCTTTATATAGACCATAAATATTATAAAATTGATTACATTTCAATATCTAATAATTTATGATTTATATTCATAAATGTATTAACAACAGAAATATTGCACAGTTATATCACTTTTTCTCTCTAAAAGCTGCGCTTTCTATCTCAATGAAAAATTGAATTCCATTATTTTAATAACTACGGATTCTGGAACGCATCAGACGAAGATAAATTTGAATGTTCCTTACTTATTACATCATTTCAGGAAGGTCGGTGACGTAATAGACAATTTTTTTATTAAGTTCTGTCATAGAAGTCTTCTTTAGGATTCTTCTATTGATGTATTGACTTTTTCAGGGAATTCTACGTAAGTTTGAAATTTAATTCTGACGAATCCTATGAAGGACAAATGGGGAGTTTTTGACCGTGGAAATTATTAGTAGAGAAATTTTGGGGGTTCGGTCAATGTCATTTACTAAGAAGCTGTAGGGATGGAAGAAGAAATTTGCTAAGTTTGGATGAAGGAGTTTTAATATTAGAGAAAATTGGGTGGAGGGGATTCTGTGGTTTGTGGATTTTTGGGAGGCCTTAACGTCTAGGTGCTTGTGAATTGCATGAAATGTGTTGATACACAACCTTGAACCGAATAAATGAAATAAAATATTCATTTATTAGTATATTTTATTAAATCCGTTTAAAATACAATAAAATCAGGGATATTGTCTTTTATCAGGTTAAATCTAAACTGTGTTGCTTAAAATCAGGGAAGTTTAACAGTGTTAAAAAAAAAAATTTCATTTCAGCGTTCCTAATTTTCATTTTCAACATTTAATTATTTATGGTTTAATAACTCAATTTTTTCCAGACTAAGAAAGTTTAAAATTTCATGACTTCTAATTTTTTGACAACATTCTTATCTATAAAATTATAAGCATAAAAAAAAAAATTACTGATACTATTATTGGTTTACACAAAAATAAATACCAACAAGTTTATATTATTTAGTAATTGAAATTCAACTAGAACCGCTTATTTCTGAATATTTGTTCCAGGCATTACTTCTTTTACACTTCAGTAAACGAATGGAGAAATTAGTGTTACAGGTTAAAAGCCTTGAATGTCACAAAATGCCAAAATATTTACCACTGTTAAAACTAGACGTATACTGACCCGTTAATCTATCTCATTAGTTTCAGTTCATCGGATCCTCCAGAAGAAATTTAACACTCAAAAGATCACAATCAACAGAATTCTCTAACCTTTCAAGAAAATTTTTGGTTTATATATTTATTTTTAATTTAATTTCATGAGTTCGAAGTTATGATGTTTTAAGATTGTGTTATAATTTATATGCATAATATATTATTATATTGGATAATTGAAAATACTTAATGAATCATTTAAAATTTTCTTTCAAGAACTTAATTTATTTGAACTGCATCTAATATTAGTTATCATTATTAAGGCCAACAAATAGCCATATTTATTTACCTAATGACTTAAAAATTAACTCACATTAATTAGGAATATCGTTTTAATTAACTAAGAAACTAAATTAGTAATTTTTATATAAGATATTGCATTATTTTTATTTTTCATTTAAAAAATACTTAACTAATGCCAAAAAACAACGGACAACAGGGGAACAATAAGATAAGTCAATTTTCAATAAGCTGTGGACCTATTCAATTTTTTTTTTCTTCATATTTTACCTAAGAGTAACTTATTAAAAATTACCATTTAAGATAGGAATTTAAATTAATCATTTTCGAGAAAAATCCATTGAGAGAGGGAGAGAAGACAACCCCATGGTGAGTAGGGTGTGAAGAGAAAGTATAAAGAAAAACTCTTCCCCCTCCCTTTTTTACTCTCCCCCACCCCGCAACCGTACATTCTACACGCACCCTTAGTAATCTCACTTTTTTTGCTCCACCTGGCTGGTAAGATCACATAAATAATTTACTCTCATTCATGCCAGTATTAATAAAACATATGAAATCTCTTTACTAACGCAGTTGCTACTTAAGGAACTATTTAAATATTCTAATATCCTCATGTAGCAAGACTAAAAAAAAAAAAAAATACCTACATTCATGATTATATCCATACGTATTAAACTTTAAAATTCCACTAAAATAGGTTTCGTATTTAATTCATGTTATTGGACTTGAGTGTTAAATATTCTCTAAATATTTTCCCTAGTGGGTAAAAATTAAAGGGCAGAAAAAAAGGAAAATTACTTGATATTGAAGGCCATTTTTTTATTCTATAACAGAATGGTATTTTCACCATCTCAGAAAAAAANGCTTGGTCGGTAGCCCTTTTAATTGTAGGTGTATTTCAACATGGCTACAGTTATTGCAACCTCTCGATCTGCGGAATTTATAGTATTTTTTACGAGTAGCAGATATTCATTCGAGCCGTACGATATCGCACTAATTGGCAACAACTGTCCTTGGCTTTTTCTCTTATTGTTTTCTCTTCTTCCTCTTCGTATAGATCTGTACGTTCTTCGGTCAGAAGTGACTCCGTGTCTCTTCCTTACAATTTTGAGATATGTATCTTTAAATAATACATAGAGTTTGAGTAGTCTATGTATTTATTAATAATCATGAAATCATAATGTGTAATATAAAACATTTTCATAGATTTCATAATTAATAATAAACAATAAAACACCCTCGGCTTCCAGTTTTCTCTTTTTTAAATTCTTAAAAATACACTTGTTATCTTGTAAGTATTAAAAATATTTTATTTTTATTATTTTGTAATTGGAAATATACCTCCCCCCCCCCAAAAAATGGAATATAAGTTCTCTCGCCTTTAAACTACAAAGAACTACATATTTCGTTGGATACATGCCACTAAATTTTTTTATGTAAATTGGCAAATTCTTCATTGGTTCCCAGTATACAATCAATTTCTGCAATCTTAAATGCGTTGGCTATGTACGGTGTCACTAATGTGTAATAAAGTTCCTTGTGTATCGCACTCTTCTTTCATGTTAAAATTACTAATATTTGTTCACTACTAAATGTATTTTCAGTATTATTCATTACTTAAGCAAGTGATATATGTTTTATATTTTTATTTTTTTATTTTTTGGAGTATAATTTTTAGATATCTTTTATCAGGTTAGTTAGGTCATCTATGAATCGAAATGAATTTTAAGTGTAAAACAAATTTAAGAAAAATTGGCTATGTATTCTAAATGTATACATAATTTGATAATTTCCAAATTATTTTAAACATATTTCTCTCTAAAAAAATACGATTTTTGAAAAGTTTCAACATTTTTAAAAAGGAAAATACCCATTGTTTATTTATTTCCATATACTCTACACGATACAACATAAACAGTTTTAAAAGTAAGTTATCTATATCTATGATGGTTTATTAATTCGTATCCATGTGGTTTCATTTAGAAGTGCTTTATTACGTCATAAATTATTCCACGAATTTGAAATTAGTTTTTGCTTGCAAATTAGTAAATGGAACCTAATATATGATAAAATGCACTTTGTTTTCGAAAGTTGAAAGATTTGCACAGAATTTGTATTAGGAAAATTTTGGTGAAGTGCCTATTTTATTCACTTTTATAATTCTAGCCTAAATTTTATTTTTGTTTAATTTATGGTTACGTACTTTGTTGATTATTCAACGACTATCACGTGAGAGGAGAAGGTGTGGAGAGTGCAAGAGCCTTCATCTAGGCACATCTATCGATCTATATATATATATATATATATNCTCTCTCTCTCTCACTCACAGTCTCTCTCTCTCTCTCTCTCACACTCACAGTCTCTCTCTCTCTCTAGAACTCTTTTTTCCACCTATTCTTAATTACTATAAATATGTATATATAAAGGGGTGAAAGGGAATAGTGTTGAAAATGAATACGAAGCTCTCCATACATATATACAATACACTAGTTGGTTACACTCACACACACACATATATACACATCATAATATGTGTGTGATCTTCTTAAAATTCATATGATTTTAATATCATGTAGCAGTGGATAAATAAACCTTAATGAATCCGGCTTAATTTTATCCACTTCGTGACCTCAATATGTCATATTTGCCCGCATAATCTTTTACAGGGAGGTTCATTCTTATTTAAAGCGAAAATGTGTTTGCAGTAAAATACAACAGATTTAACTACGTCATATCAGATTATAGGCGCCTGACATACTAATGTTTACCCTTTAGTATTAAGCACTAATATGGGTAAAAATGTATATTTTATTCTTCAGAACATTTATTCATTTCTTTCTAAAAATAAACATGCTTCTAAATATTTAAGTAAAAGCCATAGATTATTTATTTAATACTTTCAAAGGCTATTATCGAGTTTCACATTCAGCTTTCCAATCTTTTGGGTTCAGGTCGACTACAAGTTCGTTGAATTTATCTAATGTACATGGTTTAGGACAGTTCGGAGGATCAAGGATGTTGGGTACAGCTTGAGCACTATTGTTGTAGTACAATACCTAAAACAGAAAAATAACAGTTAATAATCTTATTATCTAAATTCTTAATTAATTTATTTGTTTAAAGTAATTTTTTAAATTATAAACATGAATAATACAAAAATTCAACTTCAAATATATACAGTTTAATTTCTTCTGTTTATAACATTAATAATAACGAAGTTATTGACAATAATCAATTAGGTACTCCTTTGAACTATCTCCCACTTTAAATGCGTTTAACAATTTTCAATTAATGTATAAATATGGAATTATTTTTTTTACATGGACATGTTTTGTATTTTTCAAAAAGTCTATTCATAGTCTAAAAGTTATTAACCACACAAATCTGATCCAATATAGGATAATTTGAATATATATGTTGACTGTGGGGTCATAAGATTGAAGAAGTAATTGGGGTTCGTTCCAAAAGTTGTTGAGAAAAAAAGAACAATATTCTGAACATAAGCTCTTCCTTCTAGTGGTTCAAAGGAAAATAAATAAATGAAATTAGTTCAGCTGGTATAAATACAACAAAATAGATAAATTTTCAAAGTGTTAATGTAATTCTATATCTCTCTCTCTCTCTCTCTCTCTCTCTCTCTCTCTCTCTCTCTCTCTCTCTCTCTCTCTCTCTCTCTCTCTCATTCTCTTTCTCATTTGTTCTATTAGCTTCTCTAAGTCTTTGATAGTCTATCAAATATCTTTCTCACTTTATTCTTTTAAGTTTTTAGTATATTTTTCTATACTTCTCTCTTTTTTTCACGCGTTCCTTTTCTGCCTAAAACGTCTCCTTATATATTTCTTTGCTTTCCTCAAAAATGTAATTCCTCTGTATTTCTCGGTCTCTTTTATTTTCTACATCCCTCATTCGAACTCATTCTTATTATATGGTAGAAGTTGAATCATTTAGCTTATCCCTATAAATCTCTTTGACGAGTTCATTGAAGGTTAAGAGTAACTGTAGAACTGGGAATTTATGAGAAAGATTAATTGAAATTATTTCTGATATTTTTTTTATTGGGGGGATTACGAAAAACGCATGAAAATGCGCTTAATGGGCTTTAAACGCAAAATTTGTAAGTTGATTAAAAGAGAGTTTAGAAAAATAGTCTTAAATGTAATATAAATGCCAAGAATTTATTCTTTACAAACGTTTCAACTTATAATGAAAGCTATTTCTAGAGCTGATGATATAAGCAAGGAGTAAATGTAACGTTTATAGTTTATAAGATTTATACTGACTATTCCATGTAACATGTATACTCAATAATAGTGTAAGAAAAAAAATTTACGAAGATATTTAACTATATAAATTTCAATATTCGGTCGCAGCTCTATTTTAAAATGCAGATATCTGTAAAATGCTTCTTTGACTGTGGAAGCCTACGTGAACAACAATGCAGATATCTTTTTATTTTTTTATTTTTCCAAGATTAAGTTTATTTAAAAAGCAAATTTAATGTGCCAATGCATTCTTAGATGATATTGCTATGAAAAAACTCATAAATATTGGGTTTGTAATGTAATTTTCTACCAAGTTCCATATAAAGCCATAAAGACATCAGTTCACTTAGCTTGGTCGGTAGCCCTTTTAATTGTAGGTGTATTTCAACATGGCTACAGTTATTGCAACCTCTCGATCTGCGGAATTTATAGTATTTTTTACGAGTAGCAGATATTCATTCGAGCCGTACGATATCGCACTAATTGGCAACAACTGTCCTTGGCTTTTTCTCTTATTGTTTTCTCTTCTTCCTCTTCGTATAGATCTGTACGTTCTTCGGTCAGAAGTGACTCCGTGTCTCTTCTTTACAATTTTGGGGTTATCTTTTCACTTTAAAGGTTTGGAAAGGGGTGCCAGGGTAGTTCAGGAAATCCGTTTGAATTACTAAGGAAAAAGGTGAAACAGGAACAAATGAGGCCTTGAACATAAGGGATTTTAAAATCGTTGTGAAGTAGTGAATGGATACGTAATAGGGAGCATTTGCAAATATTCTCAGGGTTTTGGATTAAAAGGGCTGGATTCTTTGGATGTTGGAAGGCTTGGCAGCACCCCAGATTTCTACTCTGTAAGTCCAGATTGGTCGTAATAAGGTTTTGAAGAGCGTCAGTTTGTTTTCTATATTATAATTGTGTGTTTATTCATGAGTCTGTATAGAAGTCCATATAGTCGATTGAGTTCTTGTCTTTTATTTTTAGTATGTTCGCCCCATGTAAGTCGTGAGTAAAGATGGAACACAAAGTAACGAACGGAATTTGAATGTGGTAAAGGAATATCGTTAAATTTCACAATTTCAGAGAAGTCTTTCTTCCGCAGTTTAAAATTAACTTGAACGCATTTTTCATTATTGATTTTTATTCTTCATTTGCCACGCCATTGTTTGATTTTTTCGAGGTGATCTTGTAGGTTTTTAGAAGCAGTTTTAGGATCGGGATGGGAGGATAGGATAGCTTTGTCGTCCGCAAATAGAGCTAAGAGGGTACTTGGATGGGTAGGGATGTCAGCAGTGTACAGGATAAATAGGATAGGTCCAAGCACACTACTTGAGGAACTCCCTCTTCCACTTGGTAGAAATCGGAGTAATCTAATCCTTGCCAAATTCTAAAGAAACGGCTAGATAAATAAGACTTAAGGATAAGGTAAGTGTTACTAGGAAGTATGGATTTCAGTTTAAACAGAAGACCATTGTGCCAGACTTTGTCAAATGTTTTGGAAACATCCAAATTCCGAGGTCAAGGTTCTATGAGAGTTCTAAACAAGGCCCATTGACTGGTCCATTAATGAGGGAGGGGAGTTATTGTTTTGAAATAGGAATCAAGGATTTATTAATTAATAAATATTAATAATTTATATGTTAATATTATCTACATTCTCTTGCTACTTCATATGATTTAGTCGTTTCTTATTTGCTTGACACTTGAGTGTAAGTTCTTATTGGACAATAACAATCTATTACAGACTATAATATTAAAATCAGATCCATTCTCTTATAGTTTTTTTTTTTTGGGGGGGGGGCATGTAGTTCCTTAAATAAAATTTCATGGTTAAACAAATTTTATGAAATTTTTTTCTATTTTTTTCTGCGTGAACAGTGTCTAATTTCATACCATATTGATCTATTTTTTTTTGGATGATTTAAAGTTAGAGTTAAATTTTAAAAGTTATTATAAAAGTCGTTCTGATAGACATTTTTTTATTTATTTAGTGGCAGTTCTATTCACTATTATTAGTATTATATAATACATTCACTCACATACAAATGTCTTCGGATGATTATTACATTTGGTTCACATGTTATTTAACTTTCTCACTGAAACTATGCGAGTGAGATATGCCAAAAAAAAATCTATCAAATTCATTTTTTAAATTTTGATATTAAAATCAAGCTTGGAAACACCCGATTTCAATATCATCGATCCTTTGGGTGACTTATACAAATAAAAAATTAAATTTGTGATTACTTTTTTTTCCTCCTTTTTAAATTTTCTTAGTTCTTAATTTATGAGTGTATTAATTATCAAGAGTCTGACATTAGGCAGATATTTATTTTATTTTGATTTTCTAAATTCAAATAGAATTTTAAGAAGGTTACATTTGATTAATCTATAGTGGTAGGGTATTACCTCCTTTAATTATAAAATATTTATGATGATAGTATATATTAGCAGATATTAGATATATTTATTTCATTGAAAAATTTTTAAAATTTACGTTAAAAAGAATTGAATATTTTCAGTTCCCCCGATGATCACTGCTCCAAATCAGCTGTTCGGCTCGCCTCTGGGCTCCGACCTTCAGCTGCAGTGCTTCGTCGAGGCCTACCCCATTTCCATCAACTACTGGCTCAAGAACGGTGGCGAAATGTTACTTCATGGGTAAGTACTCTTAGTTGGCATATACTTCATACCATACAGTAGGTACGCCTTTTCTAACTAAACGTAGGTGTGATTTTCGACCTTTGATTAAGAAAAGGGCTAATTTCCCTCAGGAAAATCAAGCTATTCACCTTAGTACCATCACGTGAAATTGGAAAAATTTCAATAGGCCTTCATTTATACGGAGAAGGTTTCCTCAGTATCAGCGTGGGATCTAATCATTGGCTAGCTGATAACTAATAACGGAAGATAACTTCACTTTAGTTAATTGCTTTTTATATTTAAGATATGATACTACAAATATTTGGTTAAAGAGTTGTATTTTTTTTAAATAACAAGCAAAATTAAAAAAAAAGTGGCAGCACAATTAAAATATGCCAATCTTACTTAATTTATAGTATACCTTCTTACTTGCGTTACTGAGCTGCAGGTTGACACTTCATCAAATAAATAATAATAATAAAAACATTCGTTTTTAAGGAAAGGAAAAATTCTTACCTAATGCTAAGTAAATAAACTTAATAATTTCACAAAACATTCCAAACATTTATTAGTGTGCAGCAGATTATACTTTTCTAATAGTATTAGGTTTGAAAGAGTGGCTTGAACAAGTTACAAAAAAAAAAAAAAAAAAAAAAAAATTTAAGCGCCAGGGTAGCTCATGGAATACGTTCAGGGTCTCGCAATCCTGGGGCTTCGGGTTTAAATCCCGTCCAGGGCAATTTTTATTTATAAATGAAAGCTTGTCCTGAGCTATGGGTGTTTAGAATAGGGTGGCAACCTGTAGATAGCCCCTCCCTCCATGACCCAAAGTGGGTGGTTGAAAGGGAAACTAACACTATAAATAAAATATTAGTAAAAAAATTGAATACCGATAAAACAAATAGAGCGTACCAGATTTCTTCAGTTGAGCTAGTAGTAATTCATTAGTAAAGAAAAAAAGGTAGAATTTCACTATATTAACTTAGCCGATGAAGCAGCCTAGAACGTGCAGAGAACATATATCTCCTAGCAATAAGGTCTTAGCTTCCCTGTACAAAGCTGACTTCTTTGAACTGTCAATAACGTTTTAGAAGAATATGGAAATACATTTTTTTTAAACCAACAACAAAACCAAAAACTGAATT
The DNA here is from genome assembly GCA_000696205.2 of Oncopeltus fasciatus. NCBI lineage: Eukaryota > Metazoa > Arthropoda > Insecta > Hemiptera > Lygaeidae > Oncopeltus > Oncopeltus fasciatus. The sequence continues at coordinate 95,785 of KZ808483.1, read as the reverse complement.
TTTCATGTTTTTTTTTTTGTTTTTAGTTTCGAATAATTCTTTTCATTTTTATTTCATTATGTCCTGAAGAATTAAAAGTTGCAATAGAAAATACAGAAGTAAATAGGATTGTTTAGTTTTTTTCTATTTTTCTTTGCACTATCATTCATTTCGAAGTAAAGTAAAATAAGTGAAAATCGTCTTTGTTGAAACGCATAACAGAACATTAAAGATCTTTGTATCTTCAGATAAACAAGGTTACTTAGCAATTCAAGAAAGTTTTTATTAGTTTACTATCGTAATAAATGAGCGATTTCGGAGGGAAAAACAAAGCCGATTGAGATGGATCCCTAAAAATAAAGTGTTTAAGTACATTGCCGTGTACCCTGTCCCACACATTTGGTATGCAGTACTCGTCACCAAACGTAAGAATGTAAATAGGGCTGCAAGGCCCTCTCAAATCCTTCATCTCCTTTTTTATGTTAGGGGCGTGTTTCACGATCTCCGGTAATACCACCCTTTGGTATCTAGTGTATTGAAGTCCATTTCTAGTTCGAAGATAACCCATGAATATATCAAGTCCCGACAGAATTGCCCCACACAATAATGAAATAATTCTCGTTATTGTGGTCCTCCCCCCCCCCCTTGCTTTGTCGCCTCACGTGTTTACTCATGTACGATTAGCCAGAGTCTATAGATCTAAACTCATTTTTCTAGAAGCCCTGTGATGGTCCTACCCCTCATCCTAGTGATTTTTGGGCAGTCACGTCATACATTAGATGAGATGCTACCTGTAGACTGATGGATCTCGATAATCCAAAAGGCAGTCGTTCTTTACCATTCCAAGGGCAATGCCAGTCCTCAAGGGAGAATAATACCAAAAGATCCCACAGTGCAAAGACCCTGATGTTCTCATTGGTACTGTGAGAAAGAGCCAAGGACATTAACCAGGTCTCCCAGGTTGTGGCTGAACTAACATTCTAACCTGGAACACAATAATCAAGTAGTAGTAGTAGTAGTAGATTGAAGGGCAATCAACTTCTAGGTTATTACGCCCTATAAACACCCCCTAATATGTCCACTATAAATCAGTTAATAAAATACAGGAATCAGGATTATTTCGACCACTATAACAACCTAAATTAATGGATTTTTTTATTTATTTAAATATTATTATTATATATTTAATAAATTATAATAAATAAATTATTATTAACTAAAATAATAAATAATATCTCATTCTTTAATTTAGATTTTCCAGGCTATACCTGCTTTTTTAAGAAAGTTTAACAGCCCATCCACTGTAGAGGGGTTGTTCCCAAGGCACTCCGCCATATTTCTTCCAATGCCTTCCCTAGTGAAGTAATTCTGATAAACTGGGCAAACCTCTATGATGTGCTGGATTGTTAGGTGAACTTGGCAGGTATTACACTTAGGCGGCAGATCTTTGTTAATTAGGTGTATATGAGTAAGGTTCGTGTGACCTATCCGCATACGGGTCAGTATTACCTCTTCTCTTCTATTCCCACGGATGGAGGTGTTCCATTCTTTTGTGGTGTTTTTTATACTCCGCAGTTTGTTGTGTGCTGGTTCTAGCATCCATGCATTTTCCCAGTCTTGGAGTGCCATTTTCCTTAGCCAGTTTTTAAGGTCATCTGGTTCGAGGATACTTAGAGGAGGTTCGAACATACCGGCTGCTTCCTTTGCAGCTTTGTCTGCCTTTTCGTTTCCTGGAATTCCAACATGTGAGGGAAGCCAGAGAAAGTTAACGGTTTTCCCTAGTAAATCTACAATTTTGAGGAAGTGAGTTATTTTCAAAACCAGGGGAGTTGGCTTATTGAAGTTCTTTATTCTTTGTAAGCTTGAGAGTGAGTCAGTACATATTATGAAATCCTTTTCATTGGATGAGATAATGTAACACAGTGCTGATGAAATTGCTAATCAATTCATTTAAATTATTGACATTTTAAGGTTAATATTAACAGTACGAATTTATATATTACATTAATTTAAATTAATTTTTTACGTCCCTTATAATAATCTTATAATCATGTGTGGAGGTAGCATCGGCAGGTAACCACTCTATTTCAAACATCTATAGCTCTTGGTAAGCTTTTATTTACCGATAAAAGCTTGTACTTTTGCGAGGCATATGGAACCGTAGTGGTGGTCAAGAACGGATATCTACCGCATCTTTTTAAATTGTTTAATTTTAGGATAAAATTCTCTCTTTTTTTAAAACATTTCTCAAGCAGCTACTTTGGATATTGGAGGGAGTAAATATCTGCAGGAAGCTTGCCTATGTTAAACATCCATGGAATTGTGGTGGTTATCTCTGGCCTAAGTAGGACTTGAATGTACACCTCCAGCTTTATAGCATCTAAACATATATCATTAATATTTTTTTGGGGTATTTAATACCACGTAAATTTTACTAATTTTTAGTGCAAGGGAACAGAATGAAAAAATCTAACTGTCCCAGCCAGGACTCGAACCTGGATCTCCTGAGGTTGGTAAATACACCGGCCCGGATAGCAGGAGATCCAGGTTCGAGTCCGGGCTGGGACAGTTAGATATTTTTGTTCTGTTCCCTTGCACTAAAAATTTCTAAACATATATCTTTCAGCTAATCTGTTCCCCTCTCTTCATGAACTTCCTTTGTACGGTTATAAAGACATCATCAAAATAAGATGCTTGAATAAAGCATTAAGTTTAAGTAAACATAGTTGTATATTTCAAATTACCGTTAATTACTGACAAATGTTTGCTCGGTAAGTAAAGCGCTCAGAAGCTAATTTATTCCGTATCAAGTTCTAGGTGCAGTGATTTGTAAGGAGGTTAAACCTGGGTCCCGAGATAAGTGAGCAACTTGCTCAATTTGTACTTAACGAGTGCCAAGTTACCATTGACGGCTCAATTTGATTAAAGTCTATCGGGAAGGGAGCGTCGGCAGTGGTGGGGGGGTGGGCGAACTCCATTACAGCCACCCTTACCAAATTGGTGGGTTCCTGGCACCCGATCTGTCTCTTGAACTCCCAGCAAACCTCTATCTATCGATCCCCAATATCTGACCTTTGACTCCCTCTCACGTGCATAAAAGCCGCAAGGTTATGAAGGAGATATACGAGCTTGCATGCAGGCATCATTCAGTAACATATTCTGTGCATTTCATGTATATCTATAAATTTCAAAAATACATGGTACCATTATAATGTATTATAAAATGAGGTCCCTCTTCCCTTATATCTATTCAACTATATATCGTCACTGTAAGTGCATGAGGTCGTATGTCAAATGAGACAACTTTACATGAGAGCAAATTCTCAGCTGGGAAAACATTCAACATATGTCGATTTTTTTTTGTTAGGGGTTAGGGGGGGTTCGGTCAACGTAGATCCAAAAAAATACAATTTAAAAATCTGCCAACGTTTCGGCTTACATTGTATGCCATCTTCAGAGCTATCACAAACACGAGAGGGGACGTCGTGTCACCTGGATTCATAACAGTCATGAATATGGAATCCAGGGGTCACGATGTCCCCTCTCGCCTTCATGACAGTCCTGAAGATGGCTTACATTACAGTGTAAGCCGAAACGTTGGTAGATAATTAAAAAATACACATTTTTTACATTGTATATTTTTTTGGGGGATCAACCTTTACCGAACCCCAACTAAAAAAAATCTGCTAATTATCTCTACTAAAAACTCTCCATTCAACTTTTTGTTTTCGCGTTTTATTTTATAATAAATCAACTAATGGCATAAGACGTTTAGATGGCATGTGTGAGACATAAAATAGGACACTTTGGTAAAACATAAATAAAATTAAAAATTTTTACATACATTCTTTTGGAATTACACTGATGATGATGATATCACGAAGCTTTTCTATTGTTGAAACTTTTATGGATGTTAATTCTCTTTAATAAAAAAGCTCTTGGGTCTAGAATTAATATTCTGTAAAAACGTTTTATACTTCCACTTCACAATTTAGGCACTACTATTGGTCCGATTTTGCTCAATAATCTATTGGCCTTTCATTTTGGAATTAAAAGTACATGTAGAACTCCAATAAGTAGCTGGAGACAGTATCTTTTGAGCTAATGATATGTTGATATGATAGTGACCATCATTTTTATATCAAGTAGGCAGGTTTGGAGAAAATATTGAAACTTTTTTTTAAGTATCTGTTCATTGAGTAACCATAATAGGTACATTCTTTCGGAAATCCCGATAAAAGTAAGTTATAATAAATTTTGATGAATGAAATACGTTTGAATATATACTTAAAAAACTAAAAAACCAACACAGTATGATTCTTAAATATTGCTCAGGTCTCACTGCTCCCGTGCTAAGGTTGGCAAAAATAAACATTAATATATGTTTTCTTCCTTTTAAAAAAAAGTTGACTTGTGACACTATAAATTTAAAAGGTGCTTTATAGTAAAATAAATTTAGGAGAGAAAAGAGGACGCATATAAAGTCGGGCGTATATCTAGCCGCAGATAAATTTCTTGTTGGGGGGCGCTGTTAAGAACTTCGATCTGCTAGAAAAGGGACTATAAATATATACTTTTATGTGTGGTATTTCAGTGGGAATAACGGGGCAGTATTTTCTTATTCCCTGTTAGTTCCGGCCAGGGCATTTATTGACTATAACACTTTAATTGCATTTCACGGCAGTGGGTGGCTGTAATATTGCCCAAGTGCACATATATTAAACCCTCGGCGGACGATGCAAAAAAAAAAACAAAAAAAAAAACAATACAAATAGATGGCTTTAAATTTAAGCGATATATAGTGAAAGCACGCCTATCATTCTTTAAAATGAAAGTGTTTTTTATTAAGTTTTCAGGTTTTAGTATTCTGCCGATTTATTATTTTATACATTATTAAGTTGCATGTTAATAATTTTTTTATGGCACTTGAAAATAACATCACCATTTGCCGTCTGCTCCCTTCTGAGTTTCAGGAGTACTAAAGGTGTACCATTTATAATAATAATCGGATAAAATGGGTTCTCAGCTTTCAGTATAGTAAATTTTAACTTATAAAGTTTACATAAAGCTTAATTTTGAGAGTTAATATATGTATAAACACACCTATGCATTTAAAATAGCAAAGTGATGGTGGGTCTCCAATGTAACTTGTATTTATCGGAACAACATGTGTTTCAACACATTTAATTTTCATCTTCACCATTGGGTTGTGTTAATAATTTGTAAAAATACACCTGTGTGCTATATATGACTGTTATTGGAGACCATCAAAATATACGTTTGTTGAATATGAATCTTGGCATACGCAGTTATTTGTTAAATAAAAACATTATTTACATAAGAGTAAAAAAAAAAATGACCTGAAATAAATTAGAATACACACACACACACAC
>KZ808483.1:56557-71074 GCA_000696205.2 Oncopeltus fasciatus | reverse complement strand
AAAAAACTATCTGTCCCAGCCAGGAATCGAACCTGGATCTCCTGCTATCCGGGCCGGTGTACTTTCCAGTTATACTACCAGGACGTGTTAGTTGTCTTATTCAATTCCCTCTACACTATACTTTCTCGTGGGTTAGACTCTTGCTAGTGTAGAGGATAATAATAAAATAAAATAAATTAATCTAGCTTGTATTTCGCTTGGTGGAGAAGCTGCCCAATGGCAGTACTCCTAAAGCACTATTTACAAACTTATAAATAACTCTATTATTTATAAATCTTCGGTAATTTCCAAGGTAAGATGTTATACTCAAGAGAGAATGCAAATTCATCTTTCTTGATGTACAGGATGAGTAGTTGGCGAACGGTTTTCAATCAATTGTATTTTCTCTTAGTCTATAAACTGTTTGCCTAATTTTCAACCACTTAGAGTCGAGTAGGGTGGGGTTGTCTACGTTGCCACGCCATTCTAAACATCCATGGGTCAGGACAAGCTTTTAATATAAATAACTAAACAATTGACCTGAGCGGGATTTAAACCCGCTGCGTCAGGATTGTGAGACCCCAACGGAATCTCTGACCTACCATCATTCTCTAGAAACTTCACCTGTCCACCCAGAAAAACTCATTCTAATGGAATTTATTAAATATTTACTTATTTAAGTGTGTGACTGCTGATGTGGCTTGAAACAAATGTGTCGCTTTGGACGAGTAGTTATGGGGGCTTAACAGACTAGCGTAGGAACGGCATGAAGTAGACATAACTTACGAGCGATGTTTCCTTTTCAGGGACAACTAAACCCCTGTTCTTCCTCTCTTTCAAGAGTTGGATACAGACAGTGATTACGAACAGTAGTATTCGACCGGAAGATGAAAAATTCTTTCCAAAAGTGCTCGCCAGATGTACGTGGAATGCCAATGAAGACGGATATCTGTGTTTTTCAGTAAATCAAATTTGATCCTTACCGGGTTTAAGTGTGAATTATTTAAGGTTTTCTTAACGGGAAAGGGTGAGCTCAGAAGTTAAGAATCCTTTCTTAACTTTTATGCATTAACTATTAATTCTATCAATGGGTTATTTCAGTTGGGGAGCAAGAACGGCCAGTTCCGTGTGACCCGCTTCCTGAACTACTCCCTCCTCCCTCGGTTAGAACTTACTTCTCAAGTCAATTCCGAACTCCAGTAGTTCTCCCGCAGACCGAGTCATTCACTCCAGGAACTATGTGATCTGTTAATCACGACTAACGGAAATACCCACTATCTTTAATGGACTCTCGTTGAGTGTCTATCGTTGGTAGGGTGCCCAATCGAGCAATTCATGATTATTTTAGCGAGGTTGAAAGATTTATTCAGCCATCACTGATACCCTTGGATTCAAAAAGAATAGTTCTCTTGTTTACTAATATCCAATTAACTAAACGCTACTCAATTAACTAACTTAAGACACTAATGGACTTTAGCTATCTTGCCCATTTTCTAAACAAAATACGTTAATGTGGAAAGTTAACAAGATAGTTTCCGAGCTAATGTAAATTTAGTAAAAGAAAAATTAAATGACGAATTTGATCTTACAAGACGATATTGATAAAAGAACTTGGACGAGGTCGACTGGGTGAGAAAGTATTGAAAATTCTCTTCCTCCTCTCTTAAATATCACTCATATTATGTGCTTTTTTTTCATAAATAAATAATATAAAGCATTAGATACATAAATAACGATGTGTAGTAGTAGTAGTAGTAGATCATAATGGAGGGCAATCAACTTCTAGGTTGTTATGCCCTATAAATACTCTTTAATATGTTTACTATAAATTAGTTAATAAAAGACAGGAATCAGGATTATTTCGACCACTATAACAATCTAAATTAATGGATTTTTATGTATCATATTTTTTTTTTATTTGGAGATTTAAGGAATATTGATTGCTTTAGGGAGTTGGAGATACATCTCTAGACTTCAGTCTTTCCTTTTTCAAAAAATTTTATTTGCCACTATTTTCGGTTTTTTATTTGGTGTCAATACTCCATCTTTAGGCATAACAAAGTGTCGTAAGGTACGGTACTCCTGGTTCAGTCATGGAAATGTGAACTTAGGGACAGGACGTTCTCTCTCGTTTTCATGATAGGCAGCCCTGAAGATGGCTTACAATGAAAGTCAAAACGTTGGCAGGTATTAAAAAATTTTATTTTATTTTTTTTATTAACCTTGACCGAACCCCAATAAATTCTCTACCTCACTTAGATTCTCCTGAAATTTCTTTTGAAACATATTAAATGCTTTCTTCTTTTTATTTAGTTATACTCACATCCTCATACTTTTAAGTTTTGTAAATCCTCCTTCTTCCTGTTGCACTTTCAATATTAATCTTATCTTGTTAATTCCCCATCCACTNCTCTTCTATTCCCACGGATGGAGGTGTTCCATTCTTTTGTGGTGTTTTTTATACTCCGCAGTTTGTTGTGTGCTGGTTCTAGCATCCATGCATTTTCCCAGTCTTGGAGTGCCATTTTCCTTAGCCAGTTTTTAAGGTCATCTGGTTCGAGGATACTTAACATACCGGCTGCTTCCTTTGCAGCTTTGTCTGCCTTTTCGTTTCCTGGAATTCCAACATGTGAGGGAAGCCAGAGAAAGTTAACGGTTTTCCCTAGTAAATCTACAATTTTGAGGAAGTGAGTTATTTTCAAAACCAGGGGAGTTGGCTTATTGAAATTCTTTATCTTTGATTTAACATGCAATTAATATTCAATGTATAGTCCATAGGTATCAACCGTCATTAGGGATCTGCTGGTTTCTCGATGCCAAGCTGATACCTTTCCATGGGATGGCTGTAAAATTCTGGAATTCATAGGCTCCTAGCAGCAATTGATGGAGGAGATTTTAAGTTCAAATTTTAGAAGAAGGTGATTCTTAAATCATTTTAAAATCCTGAGCTCATCAAAATTCACTGGAATAATTTATAATAGATAATTTTTCAGTAACTGTTATTTTAGGGGCAAAAGCAACAATATGAAAATATTTAATAAAGCAGCATTTTTGTTTGTATTTTCATGAATACAAATTAATGAAAGAAATTTACAATCCAGCATTATTTGTGCCAGAAATTTTAAAAATACCACAACCTAATTTTTTTTTTTTTTCATATTTATTCGAAGAACTTATCATTATTTGGCCGGTTGGCTCTCTGAAAAAAAAAAAAAAAGTTTTATAAAACCCTATTGATATCTTATATAAAGGAAACAATAAGGTGAATGTCCACACCCTCCAAAGGGAGCCAGAGTTAAAAAGAGAGAGGCAGCCGGATTGCGGCAGCTGTGCCCTTCCAGATATGAAAGAGATCCTACACACTAATCCTTCCTAAGCTGAGGCCCTTCGAGACCAGGAATTATGGTAAGGGCAGGCCTGCACAAATCGATAGCCAATTACTTTCCGCGCCGCTACGCCGACAATAATACCTCGAGGGCTTGCCTATTGGAATTTCAATGTTTTCCTCTATTTATAACGCCTCCACTGCCGCAAATTGAGGGTTTTCCCAACAGCGACGGTGGGTGGGGGAAGTGGGGTAGAGTCACTTTCTCCAACGTCAAAATCTCAGAGGCGTAAAATGAGCCCTCAGGCCGAGATTATTTCTGCTTGTGTATGAGCCCTAGTACACCAAAGGGGTTGTAGACTCGTCCAATCCCCCCATCTAACATAATAAATATCTTTAAGAAATAACTGTATTAGAAAAATCTATTCGCAATATATCTATGTCTCTAGAAAATGGAATTAATTGAAAAATATCCTGAAGGAAGGTCAACTATGAAAAAGAACATTTTATAAAATGCATAGTTTCTTCTTCGGGGCTTGACCGTGTCAATAACTTGTTCTTTGCCGAGCATTTGCAAATCACACATGATATCACAATATTTTCCTCAGGGCTGAATGAAGAATGATCTCATTTCCGGAAGATGAATCTATGACCGTGAAAGCCTACATGAACGAAGTTAGAGTTAGTAATAAGATAATGTTCATTGATCTTGATTGGCGTCAAGTTGACTTTACTCACATTATGTTCTGTGATATTTCACGTAAGACATGTTAGAGTTAAAATTTTATGTGAGAAGCCTGAGCTCTTTCCTATCCAAAATATTTCAAATCTAGCCGTAGTGAACAATACGTTCTTTCTAGGGTCATTTTTTTTTTTTTTTTTTTTTGGCAAATCAACGGGGACGGCAGAAGAGCAGAGGGAGAACCCAAAGAGGGGCAACCCCAAGAGTACCGGCACCGGCAGCGACACCACTCTGATATCTCTCCCGTGGTCATTATTGCAGGCTTTTGTGCATGCTCTCGGAGGAAGGCTTGATTGTGGAGTGCGCATGTGCCTGCTCCATCCGCACTCCACCAAGCCTTGGACCTAAACGTAGTCCAGAGTTCCAGAAGTGTCTAGGGTCATTTACCCTAGTTATGGGAATCTGGTTGGATTGCGCAGCTCTTGCGTGGCTAATTTGGCTAAATTAGTATATTTATTGCTTGTATATGTATTTATATTATATATTTATGGAATCCTTACAGTTCAATATATATAACTACAGATTAGACCATTGAATTTAATCAGTTCTCTTAATACGTAATTATACACAACGAGCAAAGGGCACACACAGGGATAAGTCCCACAGAACGAAGTAGGACGGAATAAGTCATATACAGCATATATTACCAATTGAATTAATTCAAACAAAAATGAATACAATCACATAATCTATTACTCTTACAATACAACACAACGAGGTAGAGTAAACCAAGTGATCCTTATCCCCACAACCTGACGAACCAAACGGACAGGAATAAAATTCACGGACTGACTGGATAGAGAGAAACAAATTAGTTGAAAATCAGACTAAGAAAGTGAGGAGACTAAGTTCATTGCGGAAAGTGCTCGCCATTAGGGCACGAGAGACAGCCGATGACGTCGGATTTATATAAGTATATTGATTATATATTCATAGGTGGAAGTAACTCTCTAGATTATGTGCCGTCTAATAATTATATAGATATAAGGGCACCACAGAATATATAGGTATACATATATAATTATAATTACATATTTAATTATAGTTACGCTGCTTAATGTCATGGGTTTTCGAACGGTGTTCGCACCGTGTTCTCCTTGGTCTTTTTTGTGCTATTAATAGCAAGTTCTTCACCAAAGAGTCTTATGGTCGCACATAGGGAGGAACCTATTTGGGAAGTCTATAGCATAGTACAGATGTTGCTCTCGAGTTAGAAAAGGATGGTGGCCGGTCGGATAAACGAGATCCGTTACATTCCAATAGTGACTCACTGAAATAGTTAAACCCTTACAAGAAAGGGAAAGATAGTTATAATCGTTTACACCTACTTAAATAGACCAATATTTTTTAATATAAATTTTTAATTATGTTGATGTTGAAATAATGTTCATAAAAATTCAAGAACTCTTTCAAGCACGAACACTTGATGCCCGCCCCACATCGTAATTCACAAAGATAGCCCGTCTATGTAATATCTCTCTTACAAGTTAACTGAACGAATTAAAGTTGTATCAGTGTAAACTTACAGGTATATTATAAAATAATATTTTATACAAAATTCAAATGAGTAAATGAGTAATATATACATAGAATTATTAAGAAAAAGTTTATAAGGATTCGTAGCAGATATTTTTTTAAAGGTGGGTGAAATAAATGAGAAATGGTCACAAACCTCCACTGTTAACTCATTTATTTTAAATGTAGAGCACTTAGGATTAGCCTCAAAAGTGCTCTAAGTTGGTTGAGGTGAACTCTATTAGATCTCAGAGAAGAAGATAAGAAGCCAATATAATCAGAGATCTAATAGAGCTCACCTCAACCAACTTAGAGCACTGAGGATTAGCCTCAAAAGTGCTCTAAGTTGGTTGAGGTGAACTCTATTAGATCTCAGAGAAGAAGATAAGAAGCCAATATAGTCAGAGGTCTAATAGAGTTCACCTCAACCAACTTAGAGCACTGAGGATTAGCCTCGAAAGTGCTCTAAGTTGATTGAGGTGAACTCTATTAGATCTCAGAGAAGAAGATAAGAAGCCAATATAGTCAGAGGTCTAATAGAGTTCACCTCAACCAACTTAGAGCACTCAGGATCAGCCTCGAAAGCGCTCTACATTTAAAATGTGTTAACAGTGGAGGTCTGTGAACATTTCTCAATCATTTCACCCACCTTTGATTGAGAATCCTCTTCAGTCAGTAACTAACATACAAGCAAAACATTTTTTTTATCATTTTTGATATCGGTAAGGTCTTCAAAAAATGATCATATTTAATGAATCTATGACGGTAGGACAGCCTTGTGAGTGGGAACCTTAAGTATTTTAAGAACGTCATTTATACGATCACTATAGAAACACTTCACAGACACAGAAAATAAATGGGGCAACTATATTTTAATGTCAATCCTACCCTGAAATGGCGTTGATTCCCCTGTCAAATACGTAGGAATGTTTCACAAAGAATTTTCCTGACGTATGACATGAAGCTAACCATCTGGAAATAGTGTGCTTCACCCACGCTTCACAAACCCACCCATTCAAATAATGGATGGATTTTCCCTGAATTCTCCCTATACAATTTATTTTCCTTAATGAATTATTCCGATCACCATAACAGTATCAATTTATGTCAAATGCAGTTAAAGTGTAATTTTAAAATGATTTTTTTTTTTTTTTGTGGAATTTCACTGAAGTAAAATTATTCATCTTAACAATGTGGAAACTACACACAAACTTTGTTATAAACAATTAATGAGAGGGAATAGAATATAAAAAACTATCTGTCCCAGCCAGGAATCGAACCTGGATCTCCTGCTATGCGGGCCGGTGTACTTTCCAGTTATACTACCAGGACGAGCTAGTTGTCTTACTCAATTCCCTGGCTGGGACAGATAGTTTTTTATATTCTATTCCCTCTCAATAATTGTTTGAAATTTTCGTGGGATAAAATACCACAACTAAATTAAATATTTATAAAGAAAAAATTAAATAAATTAAATGACGAGAGTCGACAAAATGTATGACAATGTCAGCTTCCTTGAGTACAAGACGAAGTTCTCGCCTTTCTCGTAGGGTAGACTCTTGCTAGGTAGAGGGAATTGAATAAGACAACTAACACGTCCTGGTAGTATAACTGGAAAGTACACCGGCCCGGATAGCAGGAGATCCAGGTTCGATTCCTGGCTGGGACAGATAGTTTTTTATATTCTATTCCCTCTCAATAATTGTTTGAAATTTTCGTGGGATAAAATACCACAACTAAATTAAATATTTATAAAGAAAAAATTAAATAAATTAAATGACGAGAGTCGACAAAATGTATGACAATGTCAGCTTCCTTGAGTACAAGACGAAGTTCTCGCCTTTCTCGTAGGGTAGACTCTTGCTAGGTAGAGGGAATTGAATAAGACAACTAACACGTCCTGGTAGTATAACTGGAAAGTACACCGGCCCGGATAGCAGGAGATCCAGGTTCGATTCCTGGCTGGGACAGATAGTTTTTTATATTCTATTCCCTCTCATTAATTGTTTGAAATTTACGTGGGATAAAATACCACAACCAAATTAAATATTTATAAAGAAAAAATTAAATAAAGTAAATGACGAGAGTCGACAAAATGTATGACAATGTCAGCTCCCTTGAGTACAAGACGAAGTTCTCGCCTTTCTCGTGGGTTAGACTCTTGCTAGTGTAGAGGGAATTGAATAAGACAACTAGCACGTCCTGGTAGTATAACTGGAAAGTACACCGGCCCGGATAGCAGGAGATCCAGGTTCGATTCCTGGCTGGGACAGATAGTTTTTTATATTCTATTCCCTCTCATTAATTGTTTGAAATTTACGTGGGATAAAATACCACAACCAAATTAAATATTTATAAACTTTGTTATACTTTTATTGTATTTTATTTAATTTTTTTTTTGGTAAATCAACCACTAGGGTCATTATTGCCTGAATGTGGGTGAGGAGTGAGAAATACAAATTATAAGTCGCGTAGGGGTGAAGGGAAGAACATAGACAAGAATTACCAAAATGGCGACAACAGGCACTGGCGCCTGCACCACCCGGACATCTCTCTCATGTTTATCAACCAGGCTATTGCGCATACTCTTTATTATACGTTATTTTCATTCCTTAAGAAACGACAGTAATAGTTCTTCATTAAAGTATTATTATTTTTTAATTCGCTTCTTTTTTTTATTTCCAAATCTGAAATTATTTACTTCCTGTCTGCGCATTTTTTGATGGAGAAGGAACCCATAAATATACATTGCCAGCATTATGTAGCATTTTATAGTCTGAGCTATATGCTATTAGTAGGGCCCTCTACTTCATTATTTCGGCTCCCTGGAGAAATGTTGTGATATGTACCGATTCGCCGAGTTCATTGAAGGGCTAAAACAAATAGGATCGGACCACGCGGTTATTCTGAGGGTTCAGTCGTATCTCAGAGATCTGCATCAGCTGGGCAAATGTGTTACATTTGTATGGGTGTCGGGCCATTCTGGTGTTCTAGGAAATGTGGAGGCTGACAGGGCAGCAAATGAGGCCCATGAACTGCCTGACATTTTGTCCATTCCTCTGACCCATCGTGAGCTATCTTTGCCCCTTATACGGGAGAAGAACGAACGATGGAAGAGGTTTTGGGTGGAATGCCCCCGAACAGCATTGCACGAAATAAAGCAGAACCCAGTCAAGTGGTTGACATCGTTGCTTTCCAGCAGACGTGAAGAGGTGGTACTGGGCCGCCTTCGAATTGGCCATACAAGGTTTACACACGGATATGTGCAGGTTGTGGTGTCAGCACCGCAGTTGGACATATGATCTGTGAATGCCTTACATATTCCATGACCAGAACTGAACAATCTGCTACCCGAGAATTGAAATATTCTATGGGAAATGACGAAGTTAATACAGCCGGAGTAATGAATTTCATAAGGGAGATAGGCATATATAAACTTCAAGCATATATAAAATTCAAGCATTATAAACTTTTTTTTTCTAATTTTCTTTCTAAGAGTTGATTTTTTTTGGTGACTCAGACGCTGGGGCCTTAGTAGCTGCAGTCGTCCGGAATCCCTCATCCTCTTCCTCCTCCTGTCTGAGAATAGTAAAATCTACTGGTACTCTTATCAAAAATTCAGTCATAGTGATAATAGACAGAAAAGTTTATCAAAGAATATAGATACATTATTGCAAATATTCTTTTCATGCAATTGACTTCCGTTCTTATATTTTATTTTGCACTGTTTGAACGTATATTGAAATTCACATGTTCAATCCTTTTTTAGGCAGATTCTGAATAATTCTATTAGCACTTGATTTGACCTCTCTGGGATTGATCGCAATTCTAATAATAGATATCATTTTTAGAACTTTATTTTACTGGTAAATTACAAATTAGAGAGGTATTATTTTATCTTTTTTTAGTATATTTTCATCGAAATAATAAAGTTACTATATTTGTCCCATGAATTTTTTTTTAAATTACATAATATCTCCCCAATCATAAAAAAGAGAAGAAAATATTTGTCGACTATAGTTAACTAACTTTTTTAACCTAAAATGCGATAATAATTTAAAAAAATATTTTAATAATTAAATTAATATAGTATATTGCTATATTGAACAAAATATACTAATACATTTATATGCAAAGCACATAAATTCTTTCAGTGTCAAGAGAATATTCGACTAAGTACAAAAATTGTGATACATAACATTACATTTAAAATAGAACTATATAGATCATTTGAAAAGTTATTATTGAATGAAAAAAAAGTTGGTGATCAGCTTCAGCAAATGTAAATAAATTCATGAACTTCTCGCCTATGAACAAAAACATGTTTTATTTCGTACATGAGGACGTGAAAAGCCTCTATTTTGTAACATTTTACGAGGATAATAAAATTTTATATTATATTAAATTTTGACGGAAAACTTATCACAACAGAAAACGTACGATACCCGAAATTCTTGATTTTAAAAAAATCACTTTTTAGTAATTTTAAATCTAATTTCTCTTAATTTACGACATATATTAATATTTGGGTATGAACTTACATTACAAAAAAGAAAAAAGAATTAAATAATTTTTAATTAGTTCAGAGAGAATACCTCTAATTGATATTGTTTGAAATGTGAGTTTCTTTTGTTCTCTTGAATTCATTGATGGTTCGGAGCATTCTGCTTTATAATTTAAGTCTTACTTAAATTTCAATAAAAGAAAAAGAAAAAAGATTCAAGAGTAGGTAGCACTTTTTTCTAGAAGTATTTCTCTAAAAAAATCCTTACTATTCTGTTAGAATCCGCTGCACTAAATAAAAAAGAACAATACTTCATTAATTCTCGGTTGACCTGGTGAAATAAAACTTAAATAGGAGTGACTAGTAATTAGTATTTAATTACAATATAATTATAGTGGAAGTAAATAACACTGTGGAACAAATTTTTTGTTGGGTTAGATCTGACACTGTTTTTCCACTAATTCTCGGCGTCTAAATCTGAGAATAACCTCAGATTTTGTCTATCACGTCAACTTTTTAAACTACAGGATATCCTCAAAAAGCATAAACATCATGCATTTAAAACAACATTAAGTAAAAACGTACTAAATATAGGTTTACAAAACATTTAATGTAAGTTGAATCGAGTTCATACATATAAAATTGTTTGATTAATGAGCAGTTTATAAAAATTAAGATAGAAATTCGAAACTTTTTCTGGAGTGTTTAGTTTGTTAACACTCGCGCTTGATGCTCCAACAATAGTCAGCCATCATATGTACGTCTCATCTACCTTGATACCTTGCTTCCATGACCCTCAAATCTTGATGGAAACGCTCAAGGTATCTCTCATCACTCACTGCACCAAGATTGTCCGGGAAATTCGCAAGGTGGCTGTGTGTAAAATGCAATTCAATGCTCATGTTGTAACCTAGCTTTTGGAAGCTTTCCAAGAGTAATTCAATGCTCGTTTATTTCCAAGATAGTCTTTAACAATGTTTTTGAATGCCAACCGAGCATTATTTTCAATTTCTGACATAGTTACCGTAAAATATTCGTCTGCAAGAAGCTGTGGAATTTGTAGACCATCTAAAACACCGGTCTTTATCTATTTTAATGACAGGCTAGGAAATTTCAACACGAGATATTTGAAACAGTCTCCTTCAGTTGGCAAAGCTTTAACGAATTGCTTCATGAGACCCAATTTTATATGCAGGTGTGGAAATATAATGTTCTTTCTGTCGACAAGTGGGCTGATTCACCATGTTTGGATCACCTGGTCTAAGGTCCGTTCTTGGCGGCCGATTCGACTGCACCCAATGTTGCGCACGATCTCTGCTGTCCCACTTACACAAAAAGCAGAGATACTTTGTGTATCCACGTTGTTGACCAAGTAGGAAGCAGACCATTTTAAGGTCAATACAAATGATCCATTGTAGCATGCGATATTGCAACTGATCAATGACTTTCTTTATGGTGTCACACTATGTAGTTCTGTAACGAAATACTAAATACTGCTTACCGACACACAACGTTTCACCACAGTATAACAGACGTAACTAAACAGGCAGGTCTAGACCAGAGTGCGCCCCACCCACATAGAAAGCGAACGTCACATGATAGAAGAAAACTAATCACAGTTTTTGAAACCAGCATGCCTAATTCTATAGAAAAAAAACTAAAAAATCTAACTCTACAGAAATTGAGTTTCAAATTGTTCCCCAGTGTAATAGATTTATTCTTGATTAATCAAAGTTTTATTTGTAAAAATAAAAGAAAAAAAAGTTCTAAATTCGGTGATTAAACAAAACATTTTTAAGATTTCTATCTTAAAATATGGGAATGATATGTAATAGTAGGTTAAAATAAATTTATAAAATTAATGCGTAAAATTCAGTCTTCAAGAAGATACGGGCCGTGATATATATATAAATTATCAAGAAGGTTTCAGCACCACCCTTTTTTCCTACAAGATCCAGCTCAGTGTAAATCAATTTTTTTTCTCAATCAGTTTTTTTTTTTTTTTTTTTTTTNACCCCAACATAATAAGCAAATTTCAGACCTAACAATCATGAAGATACTGTTAGGGGAAATGAAGAAGGCCTAATTCGCGATGTTTCACGTCACATTTATTACTTTTTATTTACTGATCACTACAGATTCCCTCATAACTCATTTTGAAATCTGATATACTCAAGATGTTTGGCCGTTTTTACAATCTACACTGCCTTTTTAAAGGAGCTGCGCTGAAGATTACGGATTCCCGTTAACAGCTGTAGAGAGATAAGGTTGATAAGGTGAGAGTGAAAAACTTATGCTTCCAGAATGAGGCACGTAAAGGTCGACACTGATTGATCATCTTGTTTTTTTGTTTTTTTTGGTTTTTTTCTGAGTTTCGTTTTCTTGAACACTTTTCCAAGTCACTGGAATTTTCTAATATTTATTTTATCCTTGCAATTAGATGGCAAGAATACTTATTGTAGCTGAAATAAATTATTAAAATAGCGCAGATTTGTATATTGGTAAAATACATAAATCAGAAGTCATTTGAAAGCAAAGATATAACACAGAAATATTTAGCAAATCAAATTGGTTTTTTGACTGAACCGTAAATTTTAATTATGCGGCTTGGAAGCCGTAATTTGTAATATATCATTTTAAAAAAAGAAAAATATGATTGTCATAAATTATTTTATTTTTATTTTAAATATTTAAATCTCGCCGGAAAATTTAGGCACCATTAGCGGATGCTGTAAATTATAATTCAAAAATATGTATAGCTTACCTTGATAATGGCAGTACACGGGTTTTGTGTATTTTTGCATTGCGGGTATATCGTAGTCATGTAATGTCACATTTGAAATAAGCATATTTAGGGGCCTGAGCGATTAGCCTAAATATTTTGGTTTGTTGGGTATGTATACGTTTGACATTTGATTGTTGGGCCTCTCAGTAAATGCATAGTCTTTACCCCCTGAATCTTGGAATCATGTTTGTTTTCACTATTACTATTTACTTTTTGTTAGACATGATGAGACTCTCAGTCACCTTTGATCCAGATGACAAAACGTCTCCCCTTGCCTTCATGATAGCCCTGGAGATGACTTACAATTCAAGCCGAAACGTCGGCAGATAATAAAACATACACTTTTTAAAAATTACATTTTTTTTTAACCTTGACCGAACATCACCTAGTAAATAACATGGTTAGAGGTTTGTTGGCCGTCGAGCCTTATGCTCAAGAAATTAGTCAGGGTTTCGGCCAGGATCTGGAAAATAAAATACTCCAAAATTATTAGATAATAATTTTATTATTGCCGACGTTTCGACTTAATTAGTAAGTCCTCATCAGGGCTGAAATACAATATACACTATTAAACTTATAGAATTAAAGATTGGAATGATCGGACAGAGATTAGGTACGTTATATGACAGAAAAAGATTTACAGATTAACTAAACAATACAAATATGAAACAATGTGAGTTGTGAATGTCAATTTTATATATAAAAGTGTTCCAAAGTTTCTCCTCCATTCCATCCCAAACATCATATTCATCAAAAAAAATGTTGATGATTTTGAACTTTTCCAAAATCTTGACAAAATCCCACAGATATTGGAGTCGTTCCACGTTACCCAATTCACTATTGACTGGAATCCGATAGTCGTCTCCCTTTGCTCGATATACTCCTCATCAGACAACCCGACGGTCAGATTTTAACTGACTGGTATACCGAACCCACCTATCCTTATCCACTTCCATTCCGCCCATCCAATTTACCAAATTATCGACGAAACTTGATACAGCGATCCTTCTCTCTATCCTTCCGGAATACCTCTTCACGTAATACCAAAATCATTTTTCAGACTGGTCTTCCCTCTCCCCTAATTAACAACTTAATATATAAATTTTCCCACCCCCGCGACAATCACGTCTCCTTTGTGTCTAATCCTCTACCATCACCTATTCCAAAACACTTTTTTATCGCTGTACATCGCTCTACCTACATTCCTCTCCTTTTAGATAAAAAAAATCACCTTAAGTCCAACCGGAAGATCTTTCATATAGGTCTCCTTTAGATCTTATATTTATTTCTCAGCAGTTCAACATTATATACAGAATTCCATGTTCCTTCTCTATTATAAATAAAAGATTGCCCTGGGTGGGATTTGAACCCGCGGTGTCAGGATTGCGAGACCCGAATGGATCCCATGAGCTACCCCGGCGCCTCATACACACCATTCTCAATCCTGCCGCTGTTAATGATAGGCAGAACAAAGACAAAATTTCCTCAGCTCAGTGTAATATTTTCCCCCTGCGTCTGCCTTTCCAACTTTCCTTTGAAAGTATTAACCCGACCATTGTTACTATTCTTTGAGGTAAGCCGACAAACCCTCTCCCACCCCTTTTCCAGAGGTTGTCTCTCACTTTAGCTCTTGTCTCTGAGATGTGGTCATAACCCCCCCCCCCCCC
>KZ808483.1:1826-19816 GCA_000696205.2 Oncopeltus fasciatus | reverse complement strand
ACATTTAATAAGTTTACATCAGATTCCATGACTATCAGATGTCTTTATTTAGTAAGAGAGAATATGTGACACATAAGGAAGTAGTGGTGATTGGAGAAGCTCTATAAATAACCAATATTGGAGGAGATGGAATCAGGATAAGTCGCAGCGCTTCCATGTTATTATCAGCTGGCTCTTCTAGTTATCAAAGAGAGCTACTTCTAAACTTCAATTTCGTCTCTGACTTTTCGCAAATCCCGACAGAATACATACATTGAGTATTATACCATTACGGAAATTTTGAAAAAGGAAAAAAAAAAATCTCTCATAATCTCCAAACCGCCCAGATAGATGTCTGGAATTTCTTAAATTCTTGCTTGAGCGTGCTCCTTAGGAAGCTCCAGCACACTAAAATCGTCTAGAATTACTTTTTAAGTGCTTCAGAATCATTATCAATTAGCTGTCTTATGTATTTTCGTTTTAATATCTCTTCCTCTCTTCCAACCCCTTAGAACCATGGTAGGAGTGACTATCTACAGTTTACCACCACACTCTAACGAAGCTTTTATTTATAAATAAAAGTTCTCCCAGGGCGGGATTCGAACCCGCATCACCATGATTTCAAGTCCCGGCGCCCCTCTATTCCTTTTTCAATGAATCATATAAGTACCAAGAATTTTTTGGGTTATAAGTAGTGAAAAAATTATTTGGGAAAATTTAAGATAGAAGTTTTTAACAAAATTGAATACTTCATAGCAATCTATATATTAATGACTTGTAATAATGTACATTTAAATAAACAGCTTCATTATACTTTTGAACATCAATAAATACAGAAAAAAATAAGTACCTAGTATACTTAATTCAATGATGAAAAGTCCATAACACAAAAACTGCTTAAAACAAGCAAGCGAATTCCTCAATATTTAAGCTTTTTTCCTTTTCTTTTTTTTTTTTTTTGACTTTTATTCATTTATTACATTTTGTTAACATTTTGTAATTTGATTACAATGAACTAAAGAAAAATTACAAAATTACAATGGGAAGAGGAGAGAAGGTGACCAATGACACCACTCTCAATTCATTGAAGTTAATAAATATTTTTATGTACATTTAAGGCCCTCAATACAATAAATAAAAATTTTGTCCATAATGCACTCACACTTCCTTTTTATATTAAATAGCGGAATGGCATGAAGAACAACTCATTGTGGCCGTTTTTAAAACAAGAATTGTAATTTGTACATTTCCTAGTTGTACAATTTCTTTGCCTAACTTCTAAAATATTTCTTTTGTGATTATACAAATCTGTGATGAGTTACAGAAGAACTAAATATTACGCCCGCTACAACGGAAGAACTTTTATTATTTACGCATTATTAATTGATGTCTTGCTGGATTTCGCTCTCATGTGCGCGCACGTGAGTGTCAACCCTATACAGACCAGTTTTTTTCTTGATGAAATTCGATAAGCCGATTTCACAAAAGCAAAACTTATGGCTGGGAAAACGACTGAGTGAAATTCGGCTACAGAACATTTTAGGAGATGTAAAGCTAAATTTAACAATACAGACTAGAGGTCAACCTGTATCGTCAATTTTAATATTACAGTTTAAAAGCCAAAATTTTTTAAAAATGAAATTTCGCTTTTCATGTAAATATAAAAAGAAAAGCTGAGTTCGTATTTCACGACAAATATAAGGGGGAGTTGGATTCCCTGAAATTTCAAGTACGAGTACTTGAGTATTTTCAGTGGGTGTAATATTTAGTTTAATGCAATAAAACCTAATACAAATTTGTTTAATAATAACATAAATAACTTATATGTGAGCAGGATTACATAACAATCACTAATGAACTGCAAAAAGTATTTGCTTAGCTTGCGTGGCTCCTTCATGACGGACTCTTTAAAGAGAGAATTTCGCTTCGAGATCTTTTTTAGTCTTTGGAGAGAAGTGAGGATGGATTGGGACTAGAAATTGAGCAAAAAAAAAAAAAAAAAAGTTTCAGAAATGAATGTTGAGAAGAAAAATCGACCATTGATGGAAGGGGCTGATTGGTAAAGAGAAAGGAGATAAAGAAAGAAGTGGATAGAGATACTAAGGATATATTAGGAGGAAATGGAGGATCCGAGAGATGTGATGACGGAGAAAGAAGGATAGACAGAGAGAGGTGGAATAGACCAGCCAGCAGCGGAGGTCGACTTACCCAAACCCTGCCCCGACTTAAATAATGGAACGGTTTTTAATTATGATTAGTGAGGGGATTGAGAGTGTGCATCACTCAGCGTAGTCAGCACATCACTCTCGGCCAACGCCCCTCTCCGTTCCTTCGTGCCTTGACCGGATCCTCTTAGACACCTCTATTCGAGAGCGTTAAATTTGATTTTCATAGAAATGGGGTTCATTTTTCTTCACTTCCCCCAAGTTCCGGACTTTATTAAGTTGAAGATTTTTTAAAGAGATTTCAGCAGCTTCAGCCGGAACGAAAAGACATGGTAGATCTTTACTATTCTACATATTCTGTGTAACTTTAAATTTGTAGTTATCAAAGAGAGCTACTTCCAAAACTTCAATTTCGTCTCTGACTTTTCGCAAATCCCGACAGAATACATACATTGAGTTTCATACCATTACGGAAAATTTTGTAAAAGAAAAAATTATCTCCAAACCGCCCAAATAGATCTCTGGAATTTCTTAAATTCTTGCTTGAGCGTGCTCCTTAGGAAGCTCCAGCACACTAAAATCGTCTAGAATTACTTTTTAAGTGCTTCAGAATCATTATCAATTAGCTGTCTTATGTATTTTCGTTTTAATATCTCTTNACGAAAAGACATGGTAGATCTTTACTATTCTACATATTCTGTGTAACTTTAAATTTGCTGGTTAATAGTAATAATAATAATATTTAAAGTATAAGTTAATTTTAAAAATAAACATACAATTACTAAAAAATGTAATGCATAAATATTTTAATTAGTGTTTACTTCGTTTTTGCGATGCCAGACCCTGTCAAATGCTTTCGACACATCGAGGAAGGCACCAACGCAGTACTGCATGCTATCGAAAGAGAAAAATATGTAATCTGCTACACAAAACACCTATTGAACCGTGGAGTGTTTGTCTCGGATACCAAACTGGTGTTTTGGAAGTATTTGGTGAGCGTCTAGGATTGGTATTATCCTTTTAAAAAGAATCTTCTCAAATATTTGTGAAAAGAGGGGAGGAAGCTTATTAGGCGAAAGGATGAAGGATTACTTGGGGGTTTGCCAGACTTTGGGAATAAGATCACGGTGGATAACTTCGACAGGAGAGGAAAGTGTGTAGTTCGGAAAATGGTGTTGTTGAGGTAAGATACAGCTTTTTTGGGCAAGTACGAGTAGTTTAGGATTTGGGCTTTAATAAGGTCATACCCTGAAGACTTGCGTTTAGGCAAGGAGGAAAAGATATATTATACCTCAGAGAGGTTGACGGCTTTGGGAAGTGGAAACAAAGGAAGAGGGGAATCATGGATTTATTCTACCTCGGTGCTCTTAGAATGGTTTTCTGGGTCAGGCCGAGGAGTGAAAGTTTACTGAAGATGACGGGCAAAGACCTCAGCTATGAGGCAGGCATCTGGCAGAAGAATCTAATAGCTATTTCTGCATAACCCTAATTTCTTATTCTGAAGAAAGGAAGCAAACGGTCCCCTTAATTGGCGCCGTCCCGTACAGGTCTGGTACACTCGTCACATGCTTCCCTAGTCTTTATCATTATAATGTATATGGTGATAAACCATCTCTCAAAGAGCCGAAATAATTTTTTAATGAATGAAGGCACTTAGATGTGTCTGAGATTAATTTAGAATTTCTTTCCATTTACCACATAGATTATTAGTAATTATTCATAATAATGAAAAATGTTTTTTTAATAACTCATTTTAATGTACAAATGTTTATTTATAAATATCAAAAATAAATCAAAGTTAGAATATCAATTTCCGCAAAACTCATTAAGCTTTCAATGTGAAATACCGGCAGAACCTAAAATTAATTTAGCTCTTCATTTTCCTCGGTAGATATTTCACAAAAGCTGTGATAGATTGATTCGATAGAAATATTTTCTATTTATTTTTCAATTTAGGTGCGATAACTTAATATTTCATTAAGGGGATTCTAATGGCTATTTGACAGGAGTGCATGACCCTATATTAAATTTTATTTTGAGATTATTAAAGCTACCTCAGCGGAGATAGCCAGCAGTCGGCTGTCACTCCCTGTTGCGAACTGTCGAAATTTTCTCTTGTTAGCGTTAATTTTACAAACATTCAGCGAGCAAGATGTAAGGGGAGAGAGCGAAAGAGAGGGAGATAACAAGAGGCGACAGGAGAGCTGAACCAATGTATCTCTCTCTCTCTCACACACACTCTCTTTCTATCCCTCCTTCTCTCCTCTCTTTCTCTTTCTCTCACCGTCTCTTTATCTCTTCCCCCTCCCCCTCTGTTCCTATCTATTTCTTTCTTTCTATCTATGCCCTGATTTACCTTAGGGAAATCCTGACTCCACTCACTGCAATTTCTAATATCACTCATTTCTAAAATATAACATTATTACAATAATATAATATGTTATAATATAAGCATTATAACATATTATAAAATTTAATAATTCAACACTTATAACACTTTTGTACTAATGGCAACCAATTTACTTTCTCCTTAACTTCACCAGGAAATCAATTAATAACTTTTTGGTTGGGCATTTCTTTTTCCTAATGCGACAAGACAGGGAACTAGAAAATGTCGCATTTTTTCTTACTTTTTAAAATTATGTTACTCAATTTTATTTTTGAAATATCTCAAAGAATATTGATCTCATAAATGTATGGATCCATTCGAAGATACATTAGTTATTGCGGTAATTATAATTGGGATAAATCTTAGTAAGCATTTATATATTCATTATAAATTGGCATGCCTTTCCCCTTACTGAAAGCTCTAAAATATTAGCCTACTTATAAAATAACAAAAATAAAAAATGTTATTTGTAATAAAATGCATGTTAACCTATTCGTCAGTCCAGCTTTTTGCTTTGCTGTTTCTTCTTCAACTTTATTTACAAAAAATGCATACATATCTTGAAACAACCAAACCATGGGATGACCTAATCATTATAGAATGTACATCTACCAGAGCCAATTTTTGCTTATTCTGCAGTCAATAATTGTATGTCCTGCATATTTTGGTTCGTGACAGTGGAATTGACTCACTATCACTCTTTCTTTTTCTCTCCCTCTGATTCCCTTTATTTCTCTCATTTTTTTTTCTTTTATCTTGCTGTATCTTAGAGAAATCGAGGGACCTCCCGTTTCATATTACTGCACTCATCAAAATGCATGGGCTTCTTCGTCGTTCACTTCAGAGTAAATTCATGGATGAATATATTTTAAAGCGCTCGTGGTTATGACGTGACTTTTTTTTAAAGGTTTTCTCGCAGAGATTTAGGATATCTCAGAATTTAAAAAATAATGTTAGAACACAGATACCTTATAGACATATCTTGTAGAATTCTTATTATTATGTGTAAGCCTACGGGTTTGGAAGAAGCCTAAAACCCACAGAAAGCATCAATTTTCTCGAGAAAAGGGACGTTCTACACGATTTATGGAATTTGGAAGCCATCGGGCTCTAAAATCATCACGAGACGTTAGAGCAGGACTGACTTACCACACAATAATTACATTAATAGGCATACAGAATCCGCTATGTTAAGAGACTGACGCTGGATTGCCGAATTATCTTTACGAGAGATTCTTATGAATTAGGGATGATAGACTGCTTGAATGCTGCGGATAACCAACTGTAGGACGACAAACTACATGTAAGAATGCATTACACGTTCATCTGTAACATCCAGAAAGCTATAGTCTTCCCCTCTGGAAGTTAGAGAGAGGGTTATCGTCCTATCTAAGTGAATGTTTGACTTTTTTTCTGACAATCGACTAGGAACGCGCATTATATTTCTATAGTTTTACGTTTTCATTCGGGATTCAATAGGTAATGAATTATAATTTGTTTTGTGGTGTTGATGATAA
Organism: Oncopeltus fasciatus; assembly: GCA_000696205.2. Classification (NCBI taxonomy): domain Eukaryota; kingdom Metazoa; phylum Arthropoda; class Insecta; order Hemiptera; family Lygaeidae; genus Oncopeltus; species Oncopeltus fasciatus. The sequence goes on along the minus strand of KZ808483.1, from coordinate 13,766 downwards.
TTTGTGTTAATTTATATACATATTGTATGTGTATCGTGAGCCAGCGTCATAAAGATGGTTTCCAGAAATACTCTAGTCTAATATACGTTATATTTCCTGCGGAGCCCTTTATGAAAATCGTCCGATCGCTTTTAAATTTCTTCTTTCGTTGGCCAGACAATAAAGACATGGTGACAGCTATTCAAGCAAGTCGTTCTGAACTCTGAAGGGACAATCCAAGATCGGAAGGCGGGCGTCCGCTATTATCTTCACCGAATATGCTTGCTCTTCTGTTGATGAAATGAGGCTTGCTGTTTAAGTCCCCTTGCCCGGTGAGGATCTGCATGGTCCAGACATCACTCTCCTGCATGCCTCACACCTAGGAAAACTCGCAAGTTGTCCCTTTGTCCCAGTGCACTCATTTAGAGTAGCTTGCTAACTTCATTCCATTCTAGTAGAGAAAATAAGGACCTTGAATAGCAATATCACCTACTCTTGTTGGGAAATCTCTTTTTAATTTATACTTGGCGCCATAGAGTTCAGATTGCGAACCAGATATCGGATGGCATTTGTCCGGCTATTACGCGTAGAGACACATTAGATGCTGTATGTTATGCTCCATAACTAAGGCTCTAATTTGTGACTGCAGCGAAAGGTTCTATTTATGACGAATCAATTCCCCAACTCATAGCAGATGCAGCTTATACATTCACCGGTAGAAAAGAGCATTTGTACAGCAAATTTCCTGAAATTTAGGCACCATTTTGCAATTTCTGCTGTGTTTATTTAGAAGAATCCTATGATTGTTCTAGGTAGAAGCTACTTAAATGGGCTGCGAAATTCCATCTCAAGCATCAGTCCCCCTAAACATTCTCTCTCCTCCTCCCCTCACACTTTCTCTCTCTCTCTCTCTCTCTCTCTCTCTCTCTCTCTCTAAATAAATATAAATAAATAATGATTCCCGACATTTTTTGTCTTATCAAATTTCATCAAAATCTACATACTCCAATATATATCTGATTTATTTCATTAGATTAGAGTATGTAACGTTCATAAAGACCTTATCATTATTTCCAAGTCTGTTTCCTTGTCTAAATTTTATTTTTCCTTTCCTTCTCTTCATAATTGTTATTCTTCTTCGCTTTCCGAGTTAGACTTGAAGGAGAAGGCAGCCCAAAATTAGAATGCAGAGAAGAATTCGCTCAACTCCTTAATTTTAAATTGTACAAGCATTCCTTGTCTAATTACACTGAATATCCTGAGATTTTAGGGTTTTAGTGAAAATTTCTAAAATCATTTCCCCGTCTCATTTCGTGCTTATTTTAATATGAGTGAAATTATTTGGCACAATATTAAGAACTTGAAACTAGTATACTTTATCACTGATGATATAAGAAAATCTCTTTTAAGTCCTCTTAGATTTTGATAGAATCCAATGTTTGACATATCCTGATGACCTTTTGAAGGTGAGTATGAAGTCCTTTGGTGAGGATGAGTTCGGGGGAGAATTTCAGATATTTTGACTTTTAATTTTTTAATAATACTAATAGTATTTTTTGTGAATTACATTTGAATGATGCTTACTAGTTTCGAAAAAAAAATGAAGATATATTTGTTATAACTAAATTCATAAATCTTAAATTGAAGCTTGCAATAATTTTCAGGTAGGCAGACAAAAGTGGATAATAATAACGCTATTGAGCGTTCAAGAAGATTTATAGCAACTTACTATATAATTTTATAATGATTCATACTTTTATTAACTTTTAATAGCACAAGTTTTATTAACTAAATAACTGTGTCTAAGTAGTTTTCTATGTTATCATTATTGATATGATTTAATTTACTCTCGACAATTGCATTATTATTATTCATTCACATTTTCAATTATTTAATATATCTATAATTTTTTAATAACTTAATAATTCTAATCTAATAACACTTTTCAGTCCTAAATATGGTCAAGGTTGATTAATTGACAGTAGTTTGTAAACCCTTACCAAAAATAATTTTAATTTCTTCTGTAATGAATTTGTAATAATATAGTTTTTTTTTNTATTTCCGTGGTCTGAAGATAATAATATATATATTTTTTTTTTTTAAGATCCCGCGTCTAATAGTCATGTCTTTCCTAGTTTGTCCATTATTATATGTCGGTGTCACAGGGTATATTTTGATCAGGTTGTTGCTAAATAGGTTCTAAATTTCCTTGGCTTCAAATAAGTTTATTCTATCATTGTATTGTTTTCTTTTCTTTACGTGGAAGTGTGTTAATGTTACCAGTTCTTAATGTATTAGTGTTTACGGTCCCCAATGACACCGTGTTTGTAAGTCATGCCTGCGATGTTATTAGATGGTGACCACTAAAGAAAACCTCTAGTTTTAGGGTGTCCCATTGTTGATTATGTAAAGGTTGACTGTATTATTGTACTGAGTGAATATTAGCATATATGTATGTAGGTTGGTGAAACCGATCAGGTGAAACTATGTGATACCATGTGAGAACATGATCTAATTCTTTTTTCATTGATTAGGAAGAAATTTAGTCAATGAGTTTATCTCCTTTAATTCTATCAGTGAGTTTTTTAGACCAAAAGAATTCCTAAATTAATGTATTAATAAAACTATTCACTTTGTAATAGACTTTTTTAGAAAAATTTTTAAATTGAGGGATAAAGAAAGAAAACTACAATTAAATTTACGAAATTTCGACCATCTCAAATTATTTTCTGTGACAGAAGAAGGCATGTTAGTAATAAATATACCTCTGTTGTAGGTAACTCCAAATTACCTATGCAACATACATAATTTTCTCGATTATCGGTGTCAATCTTCTTTGAAATTGTGCTAGCCCATAGGTTTTGACGTCAATAATGTCAAACTAACTGCAAAGAGAAGCTTTATAAGATACAAAACACAAACGGCTAGCGTGATGGCGGTCAAGACTGAAATGGCCGTTCCGGTTCTGGCGGTGTCTTTATAGCCGGTATGAAATGTCTTACTCTAGGATGCTAGGATTGGGTCATAACTGGCGAAAACTATGAGAACAAGAATGTAAAATATTAACACTTTTGATAAGGAGAAAAGTCCAGAATTGTAACCCTACTCGAAATTTCAGCTGCTTTAACCCTTAATTTAACCCCTTTAATGGTTTTCTATGAAATCCAATAAGACATTTCAAAACATCAAGCCAGACCTAATTATAAGTGTAATTAGTTTGACTGGCTTTTACAGTATGTTATATTCCTAATTTTTCCACAGTTGTCGCTCGTAGATCACAATAAAAAACAAACTAACCATTTACAAGACCATAAAACGACCAATCTGGACCCACAGTGCAGAACTGTGGGGTGCCGCTAAGCCTTCCAATATCCAACGAATACAATCCTTTCAGTCCAAAAAGCTCAGAATATTGCTAACGCTTCACATATATGTCCAACTCTACCCTCCATCACGCTCGTCCATAGTAAACTCCAATTCCATCCTAATCCCCATTTCCAATCCCTATCGTCGGACTTCAATCCTTACAATCCCCCCCGGCGACTAAAAATAAGATGGCCTCAATCCTTACAATCCCCCTCCAGGGCCTTAATGCCTAAACTTATTAGGAGTGGGGTCGATGGCTACCCGATCCCTGCACAGTGATGTTCACTTATTTATTTTATTGTTGTTTTTATTATAATTTATTCATTTTTTCTATTGTAATTTCCCTATATTATCAAATTACAAGATGTTAATTACAGAATGTAATAAATAAATAAATATAAATTTGGTTGTTGTTTATTATCCCAAGTAAATTTTAAACAATTAATGAGAGGGAATAGATGGAATANGGTAATTAAAATTTAGAAATGACAAAACCTAAGAGAACAAAAAGTGTTCTTCCAATTAATACATTGGTTGTTAGAAAAATTTTGAACTTCTACTCAATCAACTCCTAATACTAAAACGGATGTAGCAAATTCATGAATGGATGAGTTGAGTTGGGAAGAAAAAGTAAAATCTAGCCGTTCCCTCTAAGATCCCCTTCTCTCACACGTTAGAGTAAAACAAGAGACCACTCACAACCCCGTTCTAGCCGACCAAATGTGTGCGAAGAGCCCGCCCACCCCCTTAACGGGCGAAGCCTAGTTACGCCCCGTAGCCTTCCCTCCTCCCCTGCAAAACTTGGCCAATAGGTCTCTTCTCTTTCTTCAATCATCCAACACACTCGCACTCCCTCGTGCTTTTCTTCCCTTAAAAGCCCTACTCACCAACTTTGGCCGACACTACCCCATTCCTTAATTATTTTAAGGGAAACCTATTTCGCGCCGGTCCCCATTCCTCAACTCACATTTTGTCTAAATATGCCTAGAACTTTTCAGTTCTTACTTTACCTTAGAGTAACCTGCTTTTGAAGAGAGAGGCAACTTTTTTTTAATTTCTTATTCAAACAGTAATTAGTATTATGGTTGGAGGTTGGTTGGCCGTCGAGTATTATGCTGCAGAAATCAATTAGGGTTTCTGCCAGGATCAGAAAAATAAAATAGTCCAAAATTGTTGGGTATTTATTTTATTATTGACAAGTGATAATGTCGTAAAAATGAAATGACAACAGATAGACAGCCCTATAGAACATTTGCCCATGACCTTAACAAGTAATAAGCATGATTCTTCACGACGCCAAAACGAGGATCCAATTCGTGAAGCTATTATGAAGTTCACCAGCATTTTGAGTGATTTTTTTTTTAGTGGTTTTCACACCTCCCCTCCACTGTCTGCAATTGGGGGTATATCCTTACAAATTTTAATTTCCTATAGGCCATAATAAATATTTATCATTGTAATATAAGTTGGACGGTGTTCTGGTGGTTAAGCTACCTCACCAGGAGTCTAAACTCCTGAGCCGAAGGTCCCAGGTTCAATACTCACAGTTTACAATTTTTTTTTTCTGTGCATCTGATTTTAATAACCCAGAGAATTACTAGTGTGCTGCTAGGGAATTCCCAGCCCTCATTGGGAACCACTCTTCATTGAATGGGGAAAATCGGGCGTCCAGTATGTTGGACTTACCACACGCCTTCTCTAGTGTGCCGTGGGTCGAGAATAAATGCATCCTAGATTGGTATTTCCCTCCTAAGCCTATATGGCATGTTGCGGAACTGATAAACTTCAACACATCAAAGTTGATCAAGCTTATAAATAAACCTAGTTACTCAGAGTTAAATATTTCTTTGTTGCGTCATGATTGCCTTAGGGCAGGGTAGTTCCTTTTAATATATTTAACAAACTAATAAATAAAATCAGAACAATATTTTTTTCACTACATATTGGATTTATTTGTATTTTAAATAACAACTATCATAGCCTATAGCTAAGCTTATGCCTTAATTAAACATCTAATGTAATTATTTCTAAGGAATATCCAAATTCAAACCAATGTATCTTTTCTAAAAAAAAAAAACAATTCTATATTAGTAAATAAGATTTTCTCATTACCTGACATTCTGGTCTTTCCACAATTTTTTTTATTCTTCACAGCTTAGGGCTTTCAAGAACAAGGATCACATCATCAGATGCCCAGAAATCAGCCTAGAGAGAGTCAAGAACACTAGGAGATTCGTTGGTCCTGATGATGAAATCCTTTCTTATTGAAGAAGAAATTGGATTTTCTTGAACTGCCGGAATTTTAGCATAGATTTTTGACTCCAGGAACCGACACCCACACTTCACCTGCTCTTATTTAATGTTTTAACTTCGCCAGTAAATTATAAAAAAATCTGGTATTATCTGGTGTTGTAGATAGTCAGATATCTAAAATTTCTATCACAATGAAAGGCAGTAATTCAGTGACCTACAGCAATATATTTCCCGACAATAGATTTATTGACCGGCACAAACTATTATTATATCATTTCCAATACAATTTCCACATTATGCCCTTTTCAGGGTATCGAAAGATGTATCAAAATCTATAATACCTTCACTTAATGTCCTCACTCATTCAAATTTTTTACGTCTCAACGAAACTAAATATCCCTTCTCTCTTCAAACTATTTTTCCTTGCCATAAAAAATAAATATTCTGAGTGAATATGTGCTAGTGATGAATTAAAATTATTTTTTATATTATTCGAGGTTATTAATTTAAGAATTCTTATGTTTTATATTCATTTTATCTTATTAGCCTTTTCAAACCTCGTCAAACTAAGAACATCATTTTTACTAAATTCATAAGCAAATGATACAATAAAAATATATTAATCAATAAATAAAATCATTCAAATTACTAAATAATTTATATTTCTTTAATAATTAAATTAAAATCATATTAACACTGAGGTTTTTCAAAAAACCCAAATAGGACCAATCAATGTATTATAATTAGTATGATCCCCAACAAGCAGAGATTTATTTCAATTGAGAAAAAATAACTTGATAAATAATCCATACAAATGAAAAATAATTACGTCAGTAATCTAATGTTGTCCCTGTATATAGAACAAAATAAAGAACAATAAAAACTAAATAAATTAGGCATAAAANTGTTCAGTCTTGACATCAGCAACTCGTACTTTACTATAATTTTGTGGGTATGTCTCAATGATGACTTCTTGAGTCTACTTACTTCTTTCTTTCTCTGGCAGGCAGATCAGTTGACCTATGTTGGCTGAAGGTTTTGTGGCAAAACATTGGCATAATAAATCATAAGAGTTACATATCGAGATTGACTAGTTAAAATTACAAGTCACTTTAGTTCATCACTTACATCGGAGGTTACTCAAATGAAACCTTCTTTATCTAAAAATAGGGTTAAATGGCATACTTTGCTAGATTTAGAAAGAGGTTTATTTTTCAAACAACCTATTTTCTCATCAAAGTAGGTGAAATGAACAGCTTTCAACCATCATTTTTTTGTATCAAGAATATAAACAGGGTTTGCTTCATCCAGATTTCAAACTCATTTTACAGCAAGCAATGAATTTATAAACCAAGGCAGTGTTTCAGGCTAGTCTATACCAGTTGGAGAATCTTGAAATATCAGGGAGAAAAAAAACCTGATGTTTTTGTAGTGTTGAGGAATATTTTTGAAATTATCTCAGACTCTCCAATGATGTTTGATTTATCAATCGATATGGCCATAGAGAGTTTTCTTGTTTCACAAAATATGGTTCAATGAACCTGGACACCCTTCTACACCCTTTCTCTTCTTGTACCACTATCAGAAATGTTATCATGACCAGGAACTCAACACCTTTGACAAAGGTTGGACTATTCAATAATCTCAGTCAGACAATGTGCTACAAACATTTTATACCTTCACTCATGGTTATAAATTTACAAGATCACAACTCTTGAACCTTTCTAGAAAAATATATTATTCATTTCAATACTTAGAGTTTTTTTGTTTTTTTTAAATGAGTTTTGAGCCCAAAAGAGCAGCCTGAAACCCCAATCGGGAGTAAATTAAATGGGGCAACTTTGTTCTGGACCAGACTAAATTAAAGACTTATTTGACTTTAAGTCATCATCACCAAACTTTGCATGAATATATGCTACATCCCAAAATTCCTTATTTATTAGCATCACAAAAAAGTTTACAAGTTTTCAGCCCTATTTCATTTGTTTCTTGCACAGTTAATTTTATAGCATAACCTTTATTTATGTAATCATCAATTATACTGTTAAAGACTAGGGAAGTAGGTTGTGTGAGAACCAGACCTGCACATAAGGGGGATATTAAAGGATGCAGATATTTCCTTGTCTCCTTGGAATTCTTTACTTGTACTTATAGATTTGCCTTGCCAGGTACATTAAGTTATAAAAGCAGCTCACCGCTGCTTTATGTATTAGTAAGGGCAGTAGATTCTAAGGTTATATTGTAATTAGTAGATTTAAATATTTGTGATAATAAATTAACTTTTATTTATCTCTGTTCCTTAATTATTATTAGCCCGTAACATTATTTTATATTAAAATTAGCTATATACAAGTTGGGTATATTTAAATTATAGTAAAAATTGGAGGATTTAAAATAAATCCGGTTTTTGACCAATTATCATCTTCTACATGTGGCTGTTGAAGAGGAAAATTGCTTCTGTTACAGAAAGTCAAAATTTAGCTCAGTTGGACACTCCTCCATCAGCTTCTTGAGTACATCTTCTTAAGCATTTGGAAATTTTCAGAAATGTGCAACTCTTAGTTCGCTCCTGGAGAAGGGAGTAGAAGGGGCGCAGTCAATAGGTCAGCGGATTCACTCACACACACAACAAAGGGAGTCAGGTAGTGATCCCTCTACTAATTCGGCTCTCGGAATTAGAAGCTCAAGCTGGCCCGGGATTGTTATTGATTCCTGCCTCCTTCCTAGGAAGCGCTCAGGAGAGCCTCCAGCTCCTCCAGAGCCTTCTCCTCCAGATAACACACTGCTGTATTTTATCTGGATAAGCCTTTCCAGGCCAGGCCACTCAAGTTGGCCTCTCCAGGCCCATCTGAGAGAGAACTGCCCAACTGCTATTTACAGAAATAGCGACTTTTATCTCCGAAAGTTTTTTCTCGTCTTTTTTTCCCCCTTTTTTGGGCAGGGAATTCCCAAAATCCTATTTTTTAGTTTTGTTGGTTATTGCTTTAAATTACTGGTTAAAACAACCAAGGTTCAAAACCGCTGGCTAAATTTTTATATGCACAAAATGTCAATATCAGCTCATCAGTAAATTTAGGCTATCGTTAACTTAAGATGAAAAGATTTCCCATTACTGATATTATAACAAGATGGAAAGCTCTTAATAAAGTTCATGAAAGAATTCGAAACAACAATAATTTAGTTTTAAGCCTCTAATACAATAAAAGCAGATGTAAAAGCTAATAACTCACAGAATAACGAGTTACGAGGAATAATTGGCAGAGTACGTTCAGGAGAGACAATATATAAATAGTATATCCTTCCTTGTGTTAGAGAGGAAAATTTGAAGCTTTACAAATATTTTGGAGCAAAGTTATTGACCATTTTTGTAGAAATGGAGGAGACAACTAATGGAAATACCTAGGAAAGAGAGATCAAAGGATGTATTTCAGGCTTCATCAGACTCCTGTTGTGTAATTTATGCTAGTCTTCATCATAAACTAGTATTATATATTATATTTATCTAATACATAAAGGCAGGCTTTATTATTTGAACACTATTCAAGTTAAACTCACTTCTCTATTGTACAGTTCTAATTTACTATAAATACACTGCTAAATGTGTAAATAAATAAACTACAAACGGAAGTAGTGAATGTGATGTATGTATAGATGACAATATTTTACTGTTCACATAAATAGATCAATACATTTAAAGGAATTGCTTAAAGACGTTGAGCGTGGTCAATAGATGTCGACTACTTATAGATTCTGCCAATGAGCAAAATGTCAAACCCTCATATTAACCTGTAATGGTTAAGAGCGCCAACAACAAAAAAGTAAAAATAATATCCGAAGGTGGAAAATAAGAAGACCATATTAGTAGACATCGACAAATGAAAGTAAAATATAAAGTAAGAATAACCCTGTTAATAGGCACCCTTCTAACATCCAAAGAATCCAGTCCATTCAATCCAAAACCCTCAGAATAATTGCAAATGTTCCCTATTACTTATCCAATTCCTCCCTTCACCGCGATCTTAAAATCCCTTTTGTTCAAGACCTCACTTCTTCCCGTTTCATCCTTTTTCTCAGTAAACTGCCATTCCATCCTAATCCACTAGCACAGACCTTGTCTTCCAACTCCAACCCCTACAACCCTCTCCGTCGACTCAAACGAAGATGACCCCGGGACCACCTGGGGACATAGTCTGTAAATAATTTGAGAGTAGTGTCATTGGTCTCCTTCTCTCCTCATGTGATTGACATTGAATGTCATTTTTAATTTCATTGTAATCAAATTACAAAATATTTTTATTTAACAGAATGTAATAAATAAATAAAAGTTAAAAAAAGAAAAAAATAGGCACCGAAAAATCAAAGTTAAATCCGAAGAAGAAAAGTAAAAAGACATCGGTTGACACTGTGAAGTCAAAACTAGATCCGAAGATGAAACATATACCTTATTTGTAACCATGAACAAGTAAATACTTATATTTACGTAAATTATACATAATTTTTTTTATACTTACTTAAAAATACTTGGTTCAAGAATTTTAAATGAGAAGACCCTTTTGAAGATCTGTTTGTACTCCTATCCACGCCTACTCACGTCCGACCGCACATTAACAATTGAATTTATTTTTTCTAAATCCGTGACATGTCGACTCACGCTTTATGAAAGGAATTTAAATGCGGAAGTAATACTTTAATTACAATAATTTGATATATATTTAACTTGATTCATTTTCAGTATACTCAGAACGTCGAAAGCCCTGTTCGGGCTTCTGTTTGACTTTCACTAATTAACATTTTCATGTTAATCATAAGTTCTAATTAAAATAGCTCTCTTGTTTTTGCCAGAATATGTTAGCTAGCTTCATGACCAAAATTTATATTGTTCCCTTTTAGTGAATGGACAAAGTTAATAAACTTGATGTACCAGGAATCAGCTAATATTCAGCCCTAAATATGTTAATAATTCACATACTGATCATTTTAAATTGTTTAATACAGGTTTACATTTGATCTCTTCCACACAATTTTTCGACGCATTAGTTTTTGAACAGAAAAATATTAGTACCCCAATAAAGATTATAACTATATTTTTCATAAGATTTCCCTAATTAGAGAACAAGAACAGCTTATTAGTGTGTTTGACGTGATATCTGAACATTTAGTTCGAGAGGACATAAGGTTTTTTTTATTTCACTTTTATTTATTTATTACATTCTGTTAAATAAAAACATTTTGTAATTTGACCACAATGAAGTAAAAATGACATTCAATGGCAATCACATGAGGAGAGAAGGTGACCAATGACACCGCTCTCAAATTATAATTTAATTTATATTTATAATTTAATAAATAATTATTTACAGTCTGTGTCCCCAGTTAGAGGACTTTTCTAGTGGATTAAGATGGTATGGCAGTTTACTGTGGAAAAAGGTGAGGCGGGAAGAAATGAAGTCTTGATCCAAAAGGATCGTGGTGAAGGATAACTATATACCAACATTTTTGTTTAACTTTAACATAATATGTTTCAAATTCAAAAATTGTCTAAATAATGCATTTGTAGAAAAAATGTTTTTTCATAAGTACTTCTTTCACTATATTTTCTTGAATGCTAATAATATTTTAAGTAATTTAGTATTCGAAATACTATTTGTGTCAAATGAATAAAAACATGAAAATTTGAAGAAAAAAATTTATAAATTTTTTTAGCTATTGAAAGAAACAATTTTTAAGAACTTTATTATGGAAAATAAACAAAGATTTATTTATCTCATTAAATTAACGTTTTATTCTAATAATGATTAATGAATTAATTAAATTGCTGTTAATCTAAAGTATTAATTTCTAGCAAAATCTAATAAAAACGAAGGGTTTACTTAAATGTCATGTACCAATCCTTAAAAATAAACAGATGCTTATATAGGTACCGATCCTGCCCCTTCGCTAATTTTTTTTTTACCTGTACCGTCTCTTACATACACCCGGTTGTTTATGCACACTTGTTCATATGCAGCAGAATAATATGCCAGATAATTTACAAAAAAATAAAGAGTTTAAGCCAAACTAATACAAAATACTCTTTTTTGGAATGGATTTTCTCCAAAAAGAGATTTAAAAATGTATATATATATTAGAACAATTCTGCAACCCAATGTATGCCCGGAAAATTTTTTTTTTTATAAAACTTTTATTTATTTATTACATTCTGTTAAATTAAAACATTTTGTGATTTGATCACCCGGAAAATTAAAAAAAATTGTTTCAGTTAGTTCCAGAAAGACTGTGGTGCTTACTCTTGATCTGTCTCACTATTTTTTTAGCTCTTTTTAAAGCAACAAGCAATCGATT
>KZ808482.1:130391-142196 GCA_000696205.2 Oncopeltus fasciatus | reverse complement strand
TATTGAATTTAAAATTTATTTAATAAAATAATCTTTCTTCAGGTAAAATCCCGTTTCAATTGGGCCAAGTTTTATATCATTTGAGCACATACACACACACACCAAAACAAACATACACACACATGAATATGAATTATGGTGAAAATGGTTCTGGTGGGTAAAATTGGAAAATTATCCAAAAATTTAACGTTTAAATTAGTTAAAAAGAAAGTAAACTTTACCAATTATAATTTTATTTTTGTACGAAAGGGATATTCATGATTATACTGCCTTTATGCCGCTGAAATTCTGGTCTCGGCGGGACTCGATCCCGGAATGACCTAGAATATACTACTGGATCCCTTCGGCTAAGTCTGTGTCCTTTAAAGCAACCGTTCTACAGCTGGATTCAGCTTCTGCAGAGAGAGCAATGAAGGTTGAGCTTCTGAAGTCTAAGGAGATTTTGTGGTAATTTCTTCATTTCTCCCACATGGGTGCTATATAGAGTACAGTAATGTTTGCAGGACGGGTCTAGAGGGAATAAGAGGTGTTGGTTGAACGAGAAGAAAGTAGGTGTTCAGCAAGGAGAATCGTTCAGGACAGTGGATGTCGGCCGTCTGACGTTATCTCGGAGACCTGTCATGTCTCTTCCAGACAATCGACTCCACGAACTCCGGGGTAGTATACTCGTTCTGCTGAGAACAGCATTTATCTACAAGTATTCCTTCTTCTTCGTATAAGACTAAACTTTTTCCTTTCGGGCTGCATTGTCACCAAATTGCAGAAATTTAGATTAACCCTATACGAATTAGAGAGGAAAACACGATAAAAAAAAATATATCAGCCTAATCATTTCAATATAAAGAAACAGAAAAAAAAAATTATTCCTGGATAGTGCATAAGAACTAAACAAATGGCCCGATCAAAACTACATACATAATAGTCGCAAGTTCGCTATGATTCTTAAAATGAAGAACAAACTCTTTATTGTTAATCTTTCAGGAAGCCGTAGCTAATGGCTGAAATCGGGAGGAGGAAAATGGGCAAAAAGGGAGAGTGGGAATCATAGAATGTATAAGCAGTGATTATTCATATCATGAAGGCAGCGCCAAAGTTGTGGTTCGATTCATCGCAACTGTACTACATTGTATAGTGGCCCTTGCGAAACATACCTTGTCTTGTCCATCTGATCTCCTAAATGTCAGCATTATCTACTTTATAGGTCCACAGTCGAAAAAGAAACTGTTTTGGCTGTTCCAGGTGGCTATTGGGAAGTCTGTTAAACAAGCCAGATTTTTGTACGGCTGGTCAAAGTTTCGAGATATTATATTTTTAAGGGAAGTAGGTTATCAATCTTCCTCTACTGAGACAGGTTGAGAAAAGTTAAAGTCTACTACATCTTTCATCCTTCACCATCCGGGGCCCAACAGTAAATGTCTCTCTCCTATAGTGCTCTGTAGACAGGTAGTGTCCGTCAAAATTTTCCAACTTGAACATCACTCCTAAAGATGAAATCTACGATACTGTTGAACTCTTATCGCTAAAGAATAAAGAAATAGTGTGAGATAGACAGCTGATTGTAACAATCCCATACTTGGAGAACTTTTGTCACAGTCCATCCAAATAAATGTTTCTTCGAGCGTGTGAACCATAGTTAGAATTTCCGAAGAGAGTACTAACCTAAATTCCGAGCGACAAGCCAGTCTTAATTATTGTTGTTTTATCGCTAAGGGCTGCCCGCATCAACCTAGATTGAGATTGTTCCATCCCCACTCAGCTCGGCGAGGCCTGACCTATGATGATTGTTTGACCCGCGTAGCGTGATGACAATTGAAGAGCGCACTGCCCTGCGACACTACCAGCTCTGTGGCAAACACGCAGCCGTCAAGACTGTTACAAAAAAAAAAAAACTATAACTACTAAAAAAAAACTCTCCTTTTGAATATTATAATTATTTTCTCTTAATTGTAAGATTAAGCAGGAGGGAAAGCATTTAAAGGATACTTCGATAAGTGCGAGGATGCTAAGTTTGTGAAAATTCAATCTGACACTAAACTGCTCCTGGTGTTAATACAAGAATAGCATGGTGACCGACGACGATACGAATGAAAGCAACACATTTCAGAGAGAGTCTTCTGTAGAATTGTATTAGTGCGGTCAAACGCTTTTAGCTGAATATTAACTGTAAAATAGATAAAAAATCAAAAAATAATAAAGTGCCTGGATACTATTTTTAGATACCTCTTACTGTGCAACTACTGCATAACTACGATTTGACAAGTTAATGGATCAAGTTCAGATCAAACGGACATCAAAGAAATTAGATGGATAAAATATGTTTTCTTCCATATTTTGAGAAAAAAAAAATACTTTAAATATATGATGATATGTGGGGGAATCTTGATCGGACATACACGTCGATGGGCAACAAATTAATTTTGTCTTCACAATGATGTTTAAGAAAATACTCCAAAAACGTTTTAATCATTAGAGGTTTAATTTAAGTTTAAAAATATGTTGATCATCATTTGTTTAAATTTTTTTCTGTGATGTACCCTATCGTGCTTAGGCTACAAGTTTATAAATTTAAAAAAAAAAACATGCTCTTTAGGGTGAGACTTAATTATTACTGAATATATTCAAATGGAGAGTTTTGTTTACCATAGAAATTATTTATAGATTTTTTTTGTTGGCGTTCGGCCAAGGTAGATCCAAAAAAATACAAATTTTTAAAATGTGTAATACACATTTTTTTAAATTTGTAATTTTTTGGATCTAACTTGACCGAACCCCAACAAAACATCTAATTACTAAATATAGTATGATTATTTTAATTTGTATTTATTGAATCCTAGTAGCCTTCTCTACCTATAAGAATATTTAAATTTCCATAAACATTTCTCTTTCTTACTTGGGATTCATTACTACGAATATGAAAGTTAAAATAAATATATTATATTATATTATAAGAAATGTTGGTGATTAGGGCCCCAATTTTTTTTTACTTTCTTTCACAAAAGAAAATTTGCGGGAGTATTTTCTTAAACATCATTCTGAAGGCAAAATTACATTGTTACACCACCTACATGTATTTGTGATGAATACTTCCACAATCATTTGATATTAATAATTTTTTTTTCTTCAAATTATGGAATAAACTTTCCATTTTTCATATATCTATTTTCTTTATAAGTCTGTTAGATCTGGTTTTGATCCATTACCTTTGAAATGATAGTTGCAATTAGTCAAATCGTAGCTATTCAGTAGTTACACAGTAAGAGCTACCTTAAAATAGTATCCATACACATTATTATTTTTTATCTTTTTCTCAGTTAAATATATTCTTAAAAACAATGCACTTTGTTTATTGACTTACCATTGCCTTGGGAAGGCTGGGAGACCGACGCCTGCCACTCAGAGGGAGACCGACACTCAGTAGCCGCGACCGTACTGACACTGGTCATGGGGCGGCCAGCTGCTCTCGGGCCTCCTCAATTGGCGGGAATGGGTCGGGCCTCGTGCTGCACAGGCGGCTCTCGGTGGCTGGGGGACTTCAGAGCCACACCCTGGCCTTACACCATCGGCAGACATCTCTTCGGGAAGGGAAGGTGAAGGCGAGGGAAAGGGATGCAGCAGAGAGAATCTGATGGGGTTGACTTATGGTTGAAGGTTGGGAAGGAGACATACGAATGACAGGGGTGCCAGGGTAGCTCATGGTATCCGTTCGTCCATCCACTCGTAATCCTGTCGCTGCGGCTTCAAATCCCGCACAGGACATGAACGTTTAGAGGGTGATGGCAACCTATAGATAGCCCCACCCTCCATAAGTGGTTGAAATGGAGGCTAACACACCCACAAAAAAAAAAAAAATTTAGTATCCAGAAATGTCATAAATTATTGATTTCGTAGGATTATAATCCTCAAACTGTAGAGTAATCTCCATTCAGATGACTTGGGACAATAATAATGATAGTAAAGATTAATAATTTAATTTCGCCATAAATAACGGAGTCTTTTATACGTCGTAAATGAGGCTGGTGGCGGGGGTTGGGGAGAGATGACTCGACTGGTAAAAAGTATTAATTAGATATTAACGTATATTAATGCTTTATTCACTAAAATTAAAATGAAATAAAATCACATTTTACACTGAGTAAAAAACACAAATTTTCCATAACAATAAAATTGATTCTTCATAACTAACGATTCTCACTTTAGTATTTAATTTATTTTTGTAGGCATATCTGTCCTCATGTGTATATCCTTAGCTATTGTGTGAGTGCTAGATTCATGTATAATCAAATACCGACTCGGTGCAGCGTTAAGCCGTTGTTTGTGCACCGCTTGAGGCTAATCCTCTTACCTGCTCATAATCCTCTCTTGTATCTATTTGCCCTCTCAGCGTCATTCTTCAGACGAGACACCTGAGTGACGGACTCTTCTCTTCCCCACATATTATGGACACTCGCAGAAGCTTCCTCGGAAGTCAGAGATGCAGCATTAAGGAGGCTGAGGCTGAGGTTTGACCCTCTGCATAAAGCTAAGTACCACCTTATATTAAATGGGCTTTCAACTATAAGATCTTTATCAATTATATTTCTTAGAGATCGTCGCATCCTTCCTACACCACATCCTCCTTCAATTATTTATTTTTCAGTAGATAGTTCTTTATGGACTTTTATTTTCCATTATTATTTTTACTTATAATTTATTCATTATGTATCAAACGCAACATTTCTATGTTTGCAGAAAATATTACCAATTTTTATTTATTTGTTAGCCAATGGTATCTTTTTGTTTTTTGTCAATAAATGTATTTAACTTTTCTTTCTTCCAGCTCCCAGTAATCTTTATTATTATTATAAAATACAATAACATACAGCTTCAGTCAGAAGTTGCTGTCAAGTTCAACACGATTACTGGTTCATTGGTATTTTCACAAGAATGTCCTTTAACCCTTTGCCTAGAGCCTCTTAAGTTCTACGACTCTCGAATATATACATTTTTAGAAAATCTACTTGAGTCCTTATACTCTCGATCAGTTTTTTAGAATATCCTTTTAATAAAACCGCAACCACTTCAGTAATACAAATTAAAAGTAAATAAATACCCACTCACAATGAAATGAAAAATTCTTTGAAGAGGGAGGACAGCTTCTGCAGCTATCAGTTATGCCATATTATCAGTAACGCCTACCGGTATACACATTTCTTCGTTCTACCATTTTTAAGGATACATTCTACATACATTTATATGTAACTAGCTCAAAAAACAAAAAAAAAAAAACTAAGTAATACTCGGTACTGATAATACTCAGTATACTATAATTTGTTTAAGTTAGCTAGTTAGTATATAATAGAGTAGAGTATCGGCCAGAAGANTATACTATAATTTGTTTAAGTTAGCTAGTTAGTATATAATAGAGTAGAGTGTAGTAGGATATAATAACATCATATTCAGCAAATTTCAAAACAGAAATTATATATTAAATTGTTTAATATTTGATTAAATCTAGAGTTTTATCTTATTTATATAAGAATATATAAAAATTGTATAGTACATTAATATTAATATATATTAATTATTTGAGGTGACAATAATATATAATATAAAGTTTCTAAAGATCTATGAAATCTCGAGGTGAGGTGGGAGAGAATTATATATAGTGAGAGCTGCCAGTCGTAGAATTACAAAGCACTCCAACAACTTATCTTTTTCGCAGTTGAATCTATTCTTTACTTGTGTACAATTTGTTTTCCGATGTTCACGTAGGCTTCGACGGTCGTCAGATGTATTTACCGTTTCTTCTTTCTTGTTTTCCGTTGCCATATATCAATCCTCTTCAGCAGAGCAAGACCCTATATCGTTCAACTAGCTCTAGGCTCCCAGATAGCGAAGTCCTTTACTACACCTGAGAAAGTGGGAATATACATAAGTGATTCACAACACCATCGTTCCTCCTCTTTGAAAATTTTCCAATAATACCCTGTACTCAATGCCATGAAAACCTACTTAGCATCATCCTATCAATCTTCTTCCTGCTCTTCCAAAAGCTCCTTGCTAACAGCCAATGACGCTTACGAGCCAAACACTCCAAACTACAGACTGTATTGGTGTTTTGTATTTTAGACATAATCTCTTCCTCCGATAACCAGCAATGCCTTATATATTTCTTAGGCACAATGGGGTATATTTCTAAGTTGGAAACCAACTCTCCCAGGTCACTCTTCCCAATCCTTAAATTACAAATAGCTTAGTTAGACAATTGGTTGGATTAAGTTGTAGAGTTTAATTATTTTTTGCTGAAAATTTTGGGAAAAGAAGTTAAGGAAAACCTCTCAGATTTTCTTACAGGATCCTACTATATTGTGGATAAATTAGTGGCTGGAGGAAAAACAATAGTGTTTGGGGTGAATTGTTTTTTTGTTTGAATTTTAATTTGTGTGCGTAATTGTTTAATATTAAATTAAAGCTAATGAGTATCAAACTCTATCTAAAAGAATACTTTAGTATCGGCAATAGTGAGAAAATATTTAAATTTAAGAGTGTAGAGTAATAATAACAAAGCCAAAACTTCAACTTAAAGGCATTAACACATTTATTGCTTAACTATTAATTAGGCTAAATCAGTTAATGATAGTGATTATGATTCATGATAATATGACAGTGGCTCCCTAAATAACAGCTGTTGCAATATAAATTTCAATCAAAGTTAAATGAACAGAGGTGATGCTTGCGATGGAACTGAGTTAAGTGATGGCTCGCACTGACATTTATGTCTATAATGACGATATTAATATGAGGATTGATAGCGTTATTGATCTTGGTATAGTAATAGATTCCGGATATATGTTCAAGGCATAATAGAGGCTTCATTAGCAGAAAGCCACCAATTAATACGTTATTTTTAATGAAAAATGTATATTCCCTTTAACAATTGCTCAGCCCAAGGTGACTCTCTTAGAGATTGATGGATTCGAAAGAGTCCAAAGGAGTCTACAAGGAATGGCATAACTCCGTGAACTGTGTCTACCTGTAGCCACTGGAACTAAATCAAATCTTATCTTATTGACGGTCCGGTGCTACTTGCCTTTCTGTGGGACACAGGTGGGGCTTCGATCAATCCAACACCTTTAGCTCCTCAATCTCAGCACAGTTCGCCATTTATAACCATGAAGGTACACTAAATAGAAGAATGTGTTTGATAGGAATCCGTTTTACCAAGACAATCCAGGTCAAAATTCAATGAAAGTCATTCGCAGGTAAACTCAATCAATTATTTCCCTATTGTAGTTAAGGAAAATAAGTAAGTGTATGTATCACTACCATAACAATCTTTTTAAATTGGATATTATTTTTAAAAATGTATATTTTGTAGGTCATCAATGTACTAAATCGTTGTAATTAGTGTTCTGAGAGTGGTGTCACTGGTCACCTTCTCTCCTCATGTGACTTTCACTAATGTCATTTAATTTTTTACTATTCATTTAGTTACAAAATGTTTTTTTTTTATTCTAACAGAATTTAATATGTAAATAAAGGTTATAAAATGAATAAAAAATTAGTTATACAAACTATAATGACGATATTAATATGAGGATTGATAGCGTCNAAAAAAAGTATAATTATTAATATATATTTACATAAATTATATACGTATATTATATAAAATATATGTATGTTCAATATTTTGAAAAAAATTAAAATAAGAAAGATATTTAAAAATGACGGCTACCCTTCTACTCCTGGTCTCTCTAGAACCAGTCTCAACGACATTATTTTTCTTTTGCTAAGGTCATTGATTATAAAAATCTTTTTTTGGTTTTTAAGGATCAAATTATTAATGTAGGTGAAATTTTTAATGAAATATGGAAATCCTGACTAGCCTACAATGCTTCTGTGTAATGAGGGAACAAGAACCTTTTTATTTTTAAATACCTAATTTTCGTTTTTTTAAACATAAATTTTGAAAAATTGTATTTTACATCTATTAAATCTATAAATACACAATAAATGTGTAGTACTAATAATAAAACAGACAATTTAAGGTGTGAAATAAAATCAATTCTTTCAGCTATTAGTGTAATCTTCCAACCAAAGAGTTTGGGGATAAAGCTCAAATATGGAATAAATATTTTTTTAATTTTAAAAAATGTGGAAAGAGCAAAAAAGGGCTAGTACAAGAGATCCAAGTCTCTCACTACTTTTCTGTGTCACTTCTTCGGAAGGCAACGTTACCTATTAACTCTAGACATTCAACCCCTCAGTGGTTGCATTGGGGGCACGACAAAAGTCACGAACAGACGACCACAACGAAACACACTCACACACAAAGCTACATAAAATATTTATAGCTTCCAAGATAGAACCGTCGAGAATTGAAAAAAAAAAATGCAATTGTCATGGTTACTACGTGAATAGCTCGATTTCCTTAAAAGGGATCCGATAAAAGTAAAAATTATTGCAACGGAGCATAGAATTTTCCACACTAATCGACTAAATTACGAGCTTAGCATTGACTCTTGGGAAGGAAGGTCGAGGCGCCAGAAACCTCAACGCTGCTTACATTGACCCACACCTCCCTGAGGGCCAGACGTTTTCTAGGCACTGTTCCGGCAAGAGGGATCTCCTTGTTTAGAGGAAATTCGCTCACTCGAGAGCTGTGTAAAACTGTGATGCTACAAGGGGGATTGGATTGTCAGGGAGGAGGCGTTGTCACCTCGATCCAATGTTCATGACTGAACACAATCAACGCGTCCCCTCTCGCCTTCATGATAGCCCTGAGGATGGCCTACAATGTAAGGCGAAACTTCGGAAGATAATCAAAAATACACTTTCTTAAAGTTGTATTTTTTTTTTTTTTTTTTATCAATCTTTACCAATCCCCACTAATTCTCTACTAATAATCTTCACGGTCCTTCAGAAAAGAAATCTGCCCCGAATAAGACATTTTTACAATTCAGATTTTAATCATTATTATATTCTAGTCAAGAAGAACATTCCTCTTTTGTACTCATAAACAATTGTATATAATACTTAGTTGATTTTTTTCCCAAACTGTTATATAAGGATGTATTCATTAAATCATGTTACTTTAAAAAAAAAAAGCAATTCTTCCGTTAAGGAGCAAGCAAATGTTACTGTAAAATTTTAACATATAAGATAACATGACTTGTAACATAACTATATAACTACATTAGAATAAGAAATAATTTAATTATATTAAAAAACAATTCTTTACTTAGGTAAATAATCTAGAAGGTTATTTCCACCACCAATGAATATAGAACTGTTATACCTTCCATTGTCCGTCTTCATTGGTTTCAACTGAGTTGAATACAGACAGTGACAGTGAACACATGTATTCGGCCAGAACATGGACAGTGCACGAAAGCGCTCGCCAACAGATGGTTTGCAGAAACCAATGAAGACGGATAATGGAAGGTATGACAATTCTTTACTTGTTATTTAGAAAAAATGGATATAAAATTATTTAGTGCAATACGAAATGAGACTACATGTGTTCCGAATATAAAGGAGTGTAGGAATGACGTTCTCTTAAAATATGAATGAAAAGGGAGGGTTAGACTAGGGGGTGCGTGGCTACAAAGCAGGCGGGTATTGAGTGGGCGATAAATTTCCCAAAATGGAGGCACTGCAAAGAGGAAAATTCATTTGAGTAATATTAATAAATTTTTCAAGACGTCTCTGCAGTGATATTATTTTATTTCTCTTGTAGAGAAAAATAAATGTATTAATTATTCAGTAACAACAAACAAAAGCAGTACAGAAAATTTCTATTTCCTCAAAAGCTATTAAGTCTGGACTTTAAAGCAGATAAATTTATTTTTTGTTTTGAATTAGAAATAAATGAATTTGAAAAATGGTTTCATTGATTTGCCACAACACAAAAATAATATTTCAACCTAATTTTTCAATTTAATTATTTATCCGATATACCCTGGATAACAAAAGCGTTGAGGCAAATACAATAATAGAAAATCTTATTAAAGAGAAAAATGAAAAGAGTATAAAACTAGCTTGTTAGATCAATGCAAAAAAAAGTATATTGGCAAGACTGGGTTAGAATTTATTGCGGACAATTAGAAGCTTTCAAGAGTCTATACTAAATATGTGGGGAGAGAGTGCACTCAATAGTACCTTCATTTTCATTCGAAATGAGATATGAGCCTCTCTCTTTCTCTCTCTCTCTCTCTCTCTCTCTATATATATATATATATTGCTCAGCCCAAGGTGACTCTCTTAGAGATTGATGGATTCGANACCCCCCAAATAATTTCTGTATTATAATCACTTTTTTTTAATATATACTTTATTGAAAAATTGTCAATACAATAGTATTTTTACAATTTTTTATTATTATGTACAATATGATCTGTAGGAGAAAAAAAGCCCAGTGGCAAAACTCCATTGGCTTGAATTTCAGAATATTTAGTGACATTTTTTCTTTATATTAAAAAAAAAATACATCGATATTAGTTTACAATAGTTTACAATTTTGCTCAAAATATTGATTGGTAGCCTATGCAGTCAACGTCACAGATCTGGACTATTTTCTGACAATAACAAGTCATTTCAATAAAAGGTCTTAAAAGTAGTTTAAGATATAATTTTCGTCTGAGTTTTGTTGTGAAACAATAAGGTTTATGCTAAACCCTTATCGTTTCATTGGTAAGCTAACCAATAAAAACCAGCTATGGTTATAACCACACATCTAGTTATTTATTCAGAGTTATCTACTTTACATTGACTGTCTATTTTGTGAATTTAGCCTGTCTTATTTGTGTTTTAAAAATTCATGCTACAGAATTGAACACTCATTTGCCTACTCATTCTTATATTATTTTAGATATTGAACTCTAATTAAAAACTCTTAAATTATGATCCGTAATTTAGCCCGCAAGATAACCATGAAAGGGTACCTGATAATGGCTACGAAATAATCATGATCATGTTATGGGAAAGGAAAGGTACTTAGACATTGTGTATGTACTGCGTGCTATACAGTAAGCATTAGTTGGTTATTCTCAAATATTTTCTTGATAGAATTGGTTAAAAACAAAAAAAGAAACACATATAACGGCCGGCAAATGACAGGAATATGTCAGAGTGAAACAATTGTGCAATTGACTTTCAGCAGATTTCGAGAAGAAGATGTAGGAATGCCGATTGGATCCTTAATGACATGTCTATTGCCAACGTCATCGGCTGAAGAATATGTCAAGATACTTTTAGCTAAAGCTAAAACCCGAGAGAGTATAATCTAGGTGGAACAAATAGCAAAACTAGGACATTCATTGTTTAAGATAATCAATAATTATTATCCCTAGACTTACTTCGAGATAGACATGAAATGGTAGTGTATTTTATCTCTTGCAGGGACTACTTCAGCGACACTCATAAATCTCAGTTAATTCATTGTATATTTAAAAAACAGACGTTTATGACAAGTATACTTTACGATAAATTAAAATAAATTATGGTTAATGAATAAAAAATTAAAATAAATGGAAATATGAGCTGATGATTTTACATTAAAAATAATCTTGATTATGAATAAAAATAATGTCAAAGTATAGAGTTAAAATAATTTTAAATGTAGAGCTTGTTTCAAGTTTAATTGTGTTTAAAATTTAATTAATTTGAATAGGATTATAATATTAATTTGTAGATTTTTAAAATAAAAATAAAAATAGCATTATTTTAATGAGGATTGTAAGGAATTCAATCTTGATAGCTGAAGAATTCAAAACTAATATGTAACCAAAGAAGTTTTTATTCTAGCCAAAGTTTTAGGCCTTCATC
>KZ808482.1:108254-130017 GCA_000696205.2 Oncopeltus fasciatus | reverse complement strand
ATAGTAAATACATATAATATTAATATAACAACAAAAAAATAAAAATAAATTGTAAAAAGAACATGTTGATAAAAACTTGGAAAGGGATACTCACCCACATTTGGACTGCCCGATTTCTCGTCTATGAACTCGAGCGGGATCTGGCATGAGAAGGCGTGGGGACTGGACACTGAGGTGAAGCAAACCATCGCGTGTGTTGCGGGTCTGGCGCGCACTAGGCCGAGAGGCGCGGGGCGGCGGGCGACATCATCCCACTGGCCTGGCTCTGTCTCCCGCTGGCGGAGGACTCCGCTCACAGCTGGCCCCGAGAGACGGGCTTGATCGATACAGGCCTGCGCGACTCCAGCTCCAGCACACTGCGGCTACCTACCGCCGGCGGCCGGCCTTCGCCCGAGCTTAGGGGCGGGGGCCGGAGAGAAAACTATTGATCTCGGCAAATAACATTATTCAATAAGACATATTTCCTAACTTAAACATTCCCCATATGATATTTTATAATTTGTTCACGTAGGCTTCCACAGTCATCAGATGTATGTAAAGTTTTTTCCGGGTGAAATCCTGTGATGGCTGAAGCAAGCCATCATTCAGCCCTGAAGAAGCCATCACAGGATGTGCGAAAGCTCGGCAACCATCAAAAACTTTACATGGTCAAACCCGGAAAAAACTTTACATACATTTTATAATTTGTTTTTTAATATTTTATTCTTCCAGACTATAGTTCTTTAATCTAGAGGAAAATAATATTAAATCTTCGAGAAAAAAAATTCAGGGCCGCAGAAGAAGCTCATGAAATTATTAAATATAAAGAAGAGGGTGTCCTTGATTAGTGCACTGCGCGGCATTGATTTGACAAATTTAGCAATGGAGATAGGACGTTGGAAAGAAAGAACGGCTCCGGACGACCATTAATGATTATTGATAAGATTCTTCAGGAAGCTGTTGAGTAAAATCGTCCACTAGTACTGGCGAGCTTACCAGATTTTTCGGTGTTGAAAAATATTGTTAGTAGTCATCTACTCTCCTTGGGGAAGATGAAAAAGAAGGGTAGTAGTTTGGTCCTATACGAACTTACTTCTGAGCAATCAGCTGAGTGGTTAGAAACCTCTTTTTTATTTCACAAATTAATTTTTGAAAATTAATTTTAAAACCTGATATGATGAAAAGTAGATTTACTGACGAGCTCCGAATACCCATAAGCAAAGGCTAGATAGTGGTTAAACTGCTTTTCCGATTGCCACAAGGAATCTTTGATAAAAATTAAAAAAAAAAAAAAAATCCATGAGCTGTGTTTTTGGAATTTCGAAGGTGTTATTCATTTGGAATTTGTTCAATTAGGACATAAAGTTGTCTGAGCGTTATCCTGCTTCGGCCAAACGAGAAGGAGTTCCATTCCAATGAGATAGGCACACCTCCTGTCGAGCTAAAGAGAAGTTTAAAAGACTTCATGGGTTCGAACTTCTGG
The DNA here is from genome assembly GCA_000696205.2 of Oncopeltus fasciatus. Classification (NCBI taxonomy): domain Eukaryota; kingdom Metazoa; phylum Arthropoda; class Insecta; order Hemiptera; family Lygaeidae; genus Oncopeltus; species Oncopeltus fasciatus. The sequence goes on along the minus strand of KZ808482.1, from coordinate 128,555 downwards.
CTCATCCACCATATAGTCCAGACCTCGCACCAACGGATTTCTACTTGTTGCGATCCATGACCCAGGGAAACTATCTGTTAATTATTTGTAGTTTAAATTGGTGTCAAAGAGTTCTTTGACAGACATCCAGATGAATGGTACCAGCATGGGGTTCATCAATTGGCTGGGAGATAGCTAATGACGGTGGAGAAAAATGGACTATACTTTATGTATTGATTATATTTTATATGGAAGATATAATAATACAAATATTTGGATGAAAAACGGTTATATTTATTTATACACCCTGCTATACTCCTCTCTCTCTCTCTACACACATATATATATATATGTGTGTGTGTATATATCATATATATTTATATTTTTATTTACTTAGTTAGTTAGTTATTAGTTATACCTATGTTAGTTAGTGATACCTATGCTAGTTATTCCTATGTTATGGTTATACCTATGTTAGTTATTTAAAAATAACGAAGGAGAATCTACGTGGGATTTTTTTTTTGTTGGATCATAGTTTTTAAACGTCACATGAAACATTTCTAAAATATTGTTCAACCAATCAAAGTTTAAAATTTTTAAGTAATTTAAATAAATTAGACTTATTCCAAACCTTAAGGAAAACTTCATATAAAAGTCAATGAACCAGAAATTCTCTTAAGGATAACACATTCTTTTGTTTTAATAATTAAACATTGAGCAAACTGTGATGAGGGAAATGAATAGGAAAACATCTAGACGTGTTTTCTCAAAAATAAAAATCAAATTTCAACATTTTTCTTAATTTAAAAAATCAAAAACTTACAGGTGCATTTGATTTCAAAATAATAATCTGAAACATAAAATTTATGTTTGAACAAATCAACTATTTTTTTCAATATTACTTATAAATGATATTATATTCAAATTGATCAATGGAATTTGTTTCTCCTTGGGCATATATTTGACGTTCTCCTTAAAATTAATAATAATTTTTTATAAAATGAGTAAAAATTTCTNGACGTTCTCCTTAAAATTAATAATAATTTTTTATAAAATGAGTAAAAATTTCTGAAAAGCATGTAAGTTGAAATTTTACAAAAAAAAATAAATTCAATCATTTTCGAAAGGATGGATAATTTATTTATTATAAATAAATCCTCTTTTCCAATCCAATATTAGAGGTTAAAAAAATTAACATTTGCGCAGGAATGGAAAAAGGAAAATTTTCAACTTCTAAGCATTTAACTGCATTTTTGTTCTCTAAAATTATATCAATTTTATTTTTTGTATAATCTTTAATCCATAACTGAATAAGGCTTTCGTTCAGACTTATAATTCTGGTTATGTATTTCTACGTGTAGTACGATGTAGCTAATGTTCAAAGCCGAAGGCCCTTAAGGAGGGGTAGAATGTGAAAAGGAGCAGTTTGTCCAGGACCTGCCTTCGGCCTCCTGGTGCAAGTGTTTCACAGGCGAACATATCCAATCCACTTATCCTATTTACTAACGAGAGCGGTGGGTCTCTTAAACGAGGCTGTTGTATTCACAAACGAGGGATCATGTTGATTACTGGAAAAAGACCGTGCATTTGTTGAGTTTAATTGGTCTAACGAGTCCTAATCTGAAAACAATGAACCATTTCCGTCTGCTGAATTCATGTTTACATTCATTCTTAAAGCAACTGATGTAATATCATTCTGATTTAGCATATATCAGATATGCTGCGTATTTACTACTCTTCTGGCGTATTTACTATCTTAGATGCTCAAAGACCTTTGTGAAAGATAACTTACTTCTTCAAATTTTTCAATTTATCATGACTCTTTTAAAAAATTGAAGCCACCGCCTGAGAGTGGGTGATTTTTTCTTTTTTTCAATTTTTGTTGCAGTAAGTCTAATATTTAATGACTAAAATGATATTGCAAGTCGGAAAATGTAATAATGGAAAGATGAAGGTTAGATTAATTCATCAGATTTCTGAGTTTAATTGTTACACATTTGATAAAGATTTTTTTTTCTAATAAAATGCTTCATAACTTAAGTTTTATATACATTTTATTTCAATAAATGCTGTCTAGCATTAAAACATAGTAATCGGTGAAATTCTAATTTAATTTTCACCTAATTCCTTCATTTTCAAGATTTATTATAGTTATTAAAGTATTTAGTTTGTTGTAAGAATAAATAAAAATAAAAAGTCTTTCTCTATTTTAAAAATTACAGATCTCTGGAAAGAGTGGTGCCGATATTGATTTGATATGAATGCATAGGAATGGATAGGTTGCCAAGAGAAGAGCACGCCTCCATGTGTCTCAATCGCTTGGCTAGTTTTTGAAATTGAATTTCATTTAATACTTAAATGAGTGGTACAGGTTTTTATACAGAAGCTAAGCACCACATATGCTGAGCTATCATAATGAGTTTACCATGCTTTTGAAAGCAATGTTCTCCTCACCATAAGATCGAGTCAACGATAAGAGAAAGGAGTTTTACTTCTTAGAAGTTGTCATATTTGGAGCAAATATGAAAATGTGACTAAAAAACCAGCTACTTTTAGACTTGGCAAATCACCACAGATCTCCTAGATGTATGGTGTACTCCCCGTCTTGAAATTCTTACAATTATCTACTGTAAGTTTTGTAATTAAATTCTTCATTAATTAATAAGACACATATAAACGGCTGAGAAAATGCCGACATGCGCGCATAAACATGTGCCCACACACACACAAAAAAATATTGAAATGTCACGCTCGTGCGAAGCAATCTCTCTGTCAACACACACACTGGACTGCATTACCAGCTAAGCAAGCGACATCAAAGGAACTAGAAATAAATTTTAAAAAAAAGATGTAAGTAAAGTATAACGAAACATTTCTTACCTGAATCTTCATGGGTTGTTTCTTACCCATGACCCATGGGTTGTCATCTCCAGCCTGTTCTTTTCTCATACAATGAAAAACTGCCCACCTGGAAAATGAAGCCCCTGGGAAATATGGTAGGTTTTATCAGACCAAGTAGTTCTCCTTGAAAGCCTCAATTCTTCATACTGTGGATAGAAATCTTACTCAGAAAAACCAACAGAAGCTAACTTTACTCAGGTTTAGATACAAACCAGCATTAGATACACATTTTTTTATTTTATAATAAATAAATATATACATTTAAAAAATTTGGTCTTAAAAACTATAAATTAGGATTCAATTCAAGCGCTGCGGGTTAAAATCCCGTTCTGAGCATACTTTTATAAATAAATAAAAGCTTGTCCTGAGCCATGGATGTTTAGAATGGGATGCCAACCTGTAGATAGCTTGTTGTATATATAAATTATAATAATCATATTGTTATACACATGTTGAGGTTAAAAGGTCTAGTTTGTTAATAAGTTCCCAATAAAAAGCATTAAAAGAAATTATTTTAAATATAATATAGCTCCTCCCTTCGTGACCGTAAGTGGTTGAAAGGNATATAATATATGTTAAATAGCTCCTCCCGTCGTGACCGTAAGTGGTTGAAAGGGAGGCTAGCAACTAATAATAAAAAAGCCGAAACGCATTATTTCTAGGTTTTGTGCATAAATAATAGAACCAATCATGCTTTCCCAGTTTCCAAAAGATACCTCTACACTGCTCTTTAGAAGTACTGCCGAACTAAATCACCTTACCCATTTCACGTAGAAAATCAAACATTCTCAAGGATCATTCGGAAACCTCCAACAACACGGAAGTTGTCAGCTTGGCACCTCGCTCTACAACGCAATATGGCTTAACCTTCATTGAGAAATTTGTTTGAATGGATAACATATGTAAGAGGTAACGCCTAGAGAATGATTCTATCTGTTCAGTTTGTTGTGCGGTGTGGCCTCAGGATGTGGGGATAATGAAGGAAGGGAAAAACGTTATTTACATCTTCTATACCGCAGTCATAAATTATTCAACTCCTCCATCTATTTATCCCACAATATTTCCGATAATTCCGCTTTTGGGCTAATCTTTTATCGATAATACCATAAGCATGCCTTAAATATTTTTTTGATAAAAGTATATATTTATAACATTGGGGAACACATTTTTTGTTGAGTTAGATCTGTCACTGTTTTTTCACTAATTCTTGATGTCTGAATCTGGGAATAACCTCAGATTTTGTCTATAACGTCAACTTTTCAAACTACAGGATATCCTCTGAAATCATAACAATCATGCATTTAAAAGAGCATACAGTAAAAACGTACCAAATATACAGTTTATAAACATTTAATGTAAGTTAAATCGAGTTCATACTTTTAAAATTGTTTAATAATGAACAGTACTTAAAAATTAAGATGAAAATTTGCATCTGTAGCTTTTTCTGGAGTGTTTAGTTTGTGTACATTCGCGCTTGATGCTCCAACAATAGTCAGCCATCATATGTACGTCCCATCTACCTTGATACCTTGCTTCCGTTTGACCCTCAAATCTTGATGGAAACACTCACCTTGTTCATCACTCACTGCACCAAGATTGTCCTGGAAATTAGCAAGGTGGCTGTGTAAAAATGCAATTTAATGCTCATGTTGCAACGTAGCTTTTGGAAGCTTTCCAAGTGTTGCTGGACAATTTCGAAGTAATTCAATGCTCGTGTATTTCCATGAAAGTCTTTAACAATGTTTTTGAATGCCATATCCGTATTCCTTTTCTTCCAAAGAAGGAAATTCACTGAAAACTGGCACGGGGACTTCGGCTGAATGCGGTACTGGGCGTATAGTTGACGGTAAACTAGGATAATCTATTTTACATTTGTTTTTCTAGTTATATCCCGATGTTTTCACTATACAAAAGTAAAAATCACTTGAATGATCTTTGGGCTCGTACCAAATCATAGGTATACCAAATGGAAGTATAGCACGTGTTCCCTTGGTCCTCATCCGTAAACCTTCAACACACTGTTTACACACTTTATGAGGTGCCCATGCTTTATCTTGATCACCCAGTTTCACTTTAAAATAGGCAAAATATGCTTGTCTAACAAATGTACTGATGTTTGTCCTTTGACAGGGAATGGTGAAACTGCCACATATATAACGAAACGAATCCGGGCTGTTTTCCCACTTTCGACGTGTAGGAGCAGAGGTAGCCATAAGAAACGTTTCAGTTCAAACACACTATGTAGTTCTGTACACTTCCGTAACGAAATACTGCTTACCGACACCCAACGTTTCACTACAGTATAACAGACGTAACTAAACAGACAGGTCTAGACCAGCATGCGCCCCACCCACATAGAAACCGAATGTGACATGATAGAAGAAAACTAAAAACAGTTTTGAAACCAGCATGCCTAATTCTACAGAAATGTCTGTCAGGGATAGAGTCAGTCAGAAATATGTATGTATTGCTAATATTTTAAAATTATTAGCAATAGTTGCCTGGTCCAGTTACACTATGCTAATGGTATCAATTAATTGAAGTGGGTTAATTTAAATTCTAACGTTGAAAATTAGCAACAAGTAAATGGTGGATTACTGGGATGAATGTTTTTCTCCTATATAAGAAAATGTACGTAAAAATGGAATTTTATTGTATATAACGCCGAAGCGAGCATATTTTTTTTTTTTTTTTTATATGGAACTCCAAAATAGAAATATTGCATTGCTATTGAATTTTTAAAATAAAATAGAGTGCTAAACATGGTTAAGTAGATTTCAATATTGTTTGCATTTAGACCAATGTTGAACAAATATGAGTTGGTATCTAAAAATAACAAAACTGCACTTGCAAAAATATTATATTAAAAAAATAATATTTTTTTGTAAGATGTTACGAAAAGGATGATAATGCATGAATGGAAAAAAATAAAATAAAACATTTGAAGGATATCATCATTATTCAACTTAAGAAACTTGTAGGGTTTATTTATTTTACTTCATGAAGAATAAATATGATAAAAACAAATAATTGATTTTGAAAGAGATTAAAACATTTGAAGTAGAAATGGGGGCGGCATGGGACTCTTTCGGATATCACATCCTAGCGCTGCGTGCTCAAATCCCTCCAGGGACAAGCTTTTGTCAATAAATAATAGCTTGTCCTGTGGCATGGGATGATATCCTATAGATAGCTACTACCTCAATGACCCTAAGTTGTTAAAATGGTGGCTAAAACTAATTAAAAAAAAAGAAGAGAAATGTATTGAACCTCATTTTTAAAAATCATATTTAAACTAACATACTGCTTGTTCAGCAATTTTTCTTAACATACACATAATTTTTAATTTTATTTGTGAATTGGTTTCTGATTTCTATACATTTATATAATTAATATGCGGAAGGCATTTAAAATAAAGCGCGTTTTACGTCTTGGTATGCTTGCGATGTTGGCAGCACTGGCCAATATCAAAAACCTAATTGTGCCTAGAACCTAATATACATGCATCATATGGTGTACTGTTCGCAAATTTCCTTATATTTGCATCTATACAACTACAGGCGTCATAATCGAATCCGTTTCCCTTGGCGATATCAAGTTGTTTCTGCTAACTAATAAAGCTGCTCATCGTTTTCTGGCTTTATTTTCGATGATGAGTCCTTTCAGGAGTGAGGTATAATTTATTAATTCCTTAATTTTATCCCATTTCCCATCTCACTCCTAATTATTCTAACTGGGATTCAGCTGTCACAGGTAAGATAAATATACGTATTGAATGTATAGTAAGAGCTTCTGCTTGTTGGAAATCACAACTATTGAATGAAGCTTCTGAGGATGACCTATTAGGGTCGAAAACGTTTGAGCAAGAAATATTGAGTGTGGAAGACAACAGTTTTTATTTTATTTACTTATAAATATATTGTGTATTATTATACATTATTTATGTACGTCCGTTTTTCTTATCTGCGCTCACCAGAGCACACTTTATTTCTCATTAATTCGATAATTACGTATTTTTTATCTCATTATTATCGCACAATGCTAATTAATCTAAAAAGAGTGAAACATAATTTAAAGAGTATTTTAAATGTTATTGATACTCCTGTCGGTATGTTGACAAACAAAATAATGTGTTAAATTTATTAAATAAAAGGCAATAGAGGGCTTAAAAACTAACAATACTTGGTTTAAAACACAAACCCTTTAGCAAGAGATTTTTATCATTTTGATGAAAGTAATTTAGAACAATGGCCAACTGTTTTAGGATCATTAATAAAATGGAAGAAAAATTCAGGAAAACTATTAAAGAAAATATAAAACTTCTAGTCATAACTTTATGTATAGTAAATTAAATCATAATCACGAAAATAATGCTTAACTTAATATAGCGTATAGATTTTCGAATTTGAAATGGATTATGAAATCATAAGCTGAACCTTAACCCTAGATGCTATTCAGCCTAACCAAATTGTATGCTATTGACTACAAGACAACCAAGAGTAAAAAGTCAGTGAATATGTATGCATTTATACATGTATAAATGTTGTACTTATTTGCATGATTCACAGGCTAAAGATCCTGTGAATAGACTTGAATCCTGGTGCCCAAGTTAACTATTAGTTCTAATTTCCCTACCAGGTTACACTACAGCCGTGGCTCAAGTTAACCAGCTGGGGGTTAGTGCACTCCTTCCTGGCATCACGCTGGTGTTGCTTTGGGAGGACAATCCCCCAGATTGATTAGGTTCATCAGTCTACAAATGAGAACATATGAGGGAATAAACCCCTAGATCAATAAAGAAAATCACCGGCTCCCCAAGATTAGCAGGACCATTCACCATAAGTATTAGATGTTTTTTGTTGGGGTTTGGTCAAGGTAGATCTAAAAAAAATACAAATTTAAAAAAAGTGTATTTTTAAAATTATCTGCTGACGTTTCAGTTTACATTGTAAGCCATCTTCAGGGCTATCATGAAGACGAGAGTGGACGTCCTGTCCCTAAATTCACATTTAGACTGAGTGAACTTTTGTCATAAAAATGTGTCTCACTTAAAGTTAATTTAATTAAACACTTATTCCAGACATTCAGAATATTACGTCTCAAAATTGATATCAGCAAGCAATATAAGTTCTTAATTTCACCCTTGTGAAAGAATAGTTCATTAACAGAAACACTGCCCTTCAGATTAGAAGACAATATCAGTTAATTTTATTTATCCCAAATAAACATGAGTTCGAGAAGTATCGTTGAGGCTGTTCATATCTCAGCCATCAATATAAGTGATAGTAATTCAGAAAAATCTGTCAGTAGAAGCTGTTTAAACAAAACAAATATTCTTTACATTAATAAATGAATACAAACGACTAATTTGATCCTGACAAGGGCAAGGAGAAACATTGGTAAGAAACTAAGGCTGGCTCTAGATCAACAGAAAGTTAAGAGGAGAGGGGCCCCTCAACACATTCATATCTAAATGATTTCTATAATACATCTTTACATTAAAATAGGCTAGGAAATCTCTAAATTTTTACTTAAATAACAAAAAGTCCAAATATAAATTATTAGTAAATATTTATTTGGTTGTGGTTCATCACCCCACATAAATTTTAAACAATTAATGAGAGAATAAAATAAAAAAATCTGTCCCAGCCAGGACTCGAACCTGGACCTCCTGCTATCCTCCATATCCGGGCTTTTATTATTGAGGTGAGAATTTAATAGGTTATCTGGCTCGACTCAGTGGTGTAATGGTTTAGCATACCGGCCCGGATAGCAGGAGGTCCTGGTTGGGACAGATAGATTTTTTTATTCTATTCCCTCTTATAAATCAATTATTAGTATTTCTCAAACACTAGATTTTGGATGATTCCCAAGCACATTTTTCTTTCAAATCAATAATATTTAAAAATATGGAGTAGAATAAAAATTTTCTTACATCGGGACCAGTGAAAAATATCTCCTTCAACGTAGTTTCAGGGAGCTTATTTTATGAAAAATAAATATAATTACTTAAACTATATAAAAATAGTTACACACTTGTTGTTCATACTGCACTATAAATAAATATTACATCAACTACTAAATAATAGACATTGCTTTTTTTTCCNAATATAAAAAAAATCAGAGCTAATGACATATATTAATTCAAATTTTAACACTAAAAAAAAAGACAACAACTGAAAAGTGAGAAGAAAAATAAAAAAAATTCTACCACTCAGCTCTGTTTCTTGTCAGGTTTATTATATGTAAAAATAAAACCTAAAAAAGTCACTTTGGTGTAATTAATACATAGTTTTAAGCTTCAATGTCATTCAGTTAAACATTATAAGCAACACAAAGTAGAATAATAATTGACATGACCTAGGAACTCAGAACTAAATAACATAAAACTATTTTTAGTTTAATATAGATTAACTTAGAATAGTTGAAAATAAGGATTATTTAACACTTATTAAAATAAAACAGTATTTTCACTATTTAATAACAATTTGGAAATAAAAAAATAAATAACATTTTTAAAAAAAATTACATCATTCCACCAACACTTTCTTCAAGGTAATTAAGATATAATGACATAAAGTTAGCAATAAAAGCTTCAAGGTGAAAAATTACTTTGGATCCTTGATGCATTTGAAATTCATAAAGTGCAGCCAAATCAACTACTTTTGTTTTTAACTGAGTATCGCAGCTCTTCAATAATTCGCGGAGAAGAACCTGAAAAGAATAAAAGTATTTTATTTAATGGTTTAATATTATAGATTAGAGTTACATTCACCTAATTTGTAAGAGAGCATTTGTAAATTATCTTATAAAATAGGGACTATGTCTCTATTTAAGATATAGTAATATCATAAATTACAATATGAATTTAAAGAAATCAGTTATTGAAATTACATACTTTAAAAATAATGTCAGTAGGAATTCCATGAACTAAGAGCTCGTACAATCTGGTTCGAATATCCATAAGTTTTTTTGGTGACTGCTCTGAAAGAATCTGCTTTGCAGTGTCCCTAAGGTAAACTTGCCAATCAGGCTCCATAATTTCCTGATCTGGAGTGAAAGGATACCTAAATAAAATATTAAAAAATGAACTATGAAAAATATCAATGGGGGGAAGTGAGAGAGGAGAATAATTTATTGTCCTAGGTGAGTCCTCTACTAATGACAATGTACATAAAATATTTATGTGGCTTAAGTTTAATCAATTTGGTAATTAATCAATTACTTTTACTAATCAAATAACTTTATATTGATTAGAAGAAATGGTAATGTTCAATCTACTATTAAAATTTATATAAAACAATACCACAGACACATAAACCTATTAATAACACATAAAAAATTAAAATACAAGACAAATAAAATTGATCCCCTAACATCAAAAGAAAATGCCGGGTAACGTGACCTGACAAAATAGAGTAGCTAGATAGATGGCTCATTCAACAGTTTTTCAGTTTGGAGGAAAATATTAATACTCAATAAATATTGTCTTTGTTGTGGTATTTGATCCCACAATAATTTTAAACAATAAATGCAAGAGAATAGAATAAAAAATCTAACGGTCTCAGCCAGAACTCGAACCTGAATCTCCTGCTATCCGGGAAGGTGTGTTGACTTATTACACCACCGAGACTAGCCAGATAACTTATTAAATTCTCCGAACCCCTACTGGGAGTCTAAACGTCCAAGAAAGATGAATATATCATCCTATGCTTGAAGGAGCTGACATTATCAAGCTATTTATTAGACTCTCGTTATTTGCTTTCATTTATTTTTATAAATATTGTTTTTGTTGTGGTATTTGATCCCACATTAATTTTTAACAATAAATGCAAGGGGTTAGAATAAATTTGATTAATACTCAATATTTCCCCCAAAGCTGAATAACAGTTGAATGAGTCATCATCTATCTATGAGTGACCAGGCTATTTAGGAAACCTGTTTTATAAGCTTTCAAAATGTACAACAAAGCCAAAAATAAATTTGTTTTAAATTTTATCATTTAGAATTTTTTTTCTGTGCCAAATAAATAAAATACTCACTGCTGTACTTTGCAAGTTTCTAACATCAATATAGCTCTCCTTAAGTTTCGATCTGATTTATTTGCTATTTTTTCAGCCAATTCCTGAGGCAGTGTAAGACCTTCCTTTTTACTGATTGACTATTAAAAATAACAAAAAAATTAAAAATTACTTTGTGAAAAATTAAATAAAAAATAACAGTAATAACCTTATTAGCTGACTTTCTATTTAAAGACACAAAGGAAAAACCATAAGAGTTCCTATTTTTGGAAAAATCAATGAAATTCTAATTACAGCTTACCTGAAGAATAACTTTAATTTGGTCTATACTGGGAGCAGGAACTCGAAGACCCAAACATCTAGATTTTATAGCAGGAATGACTTGAGAAATGGAATTTGCACATAAAATCAATCTACATGTAGCAATGTATTTCTCCATGGTCCTTCTTAAAGCGTGTTGAGCATCTTTCGTTAAACGGTCAACCTCAGTAAGTACAATTACTGTAAATCACAATCAGTGATAATGAATATTAAGTTTATTAATGTGTTCCTAAAAATATTTTTTTACCAGACAAAAATGGCATAGATACAGTGAACAAAAGATATAAATTTACACATTGATGAAATATTTACTACAATGAAAATTAGTAATCAAATAAGATTATAAACTTACAACTTATGAGAACATACATAATGGAGACTCTAGTTTTCACTTCCAACTATTATTTTTAATTTCAGACAAAATAAAAAGCCATCACCTAATGATGGAGATAAAGAGAATACTTCTTAAAATAATAATCAGATTTAAGAACACAAATCTCAGAGAAGCATTGAACTTTATATGATTGCTTTAATATTTAATTTCAACTTTAAAAATCTATTTTAAGTATCTTTTCATTTTATTTAGAAACTTGTTGGTTTAGAACACTGAGGTGGTTCTTTTAGTTTGAATTGGGTAGAGCTATATACATATGAAGTACATACATTTCACCATTTATGACAATTTGGTACATCAAATTAAATTTTATTCAGAAATATACTACATGATTGAATTAGGAGTAAAAAATTAATCAATTAGGTGAAGGATGGATTTTCAGATAAGTAAAGTTTGATTAAGAAAATTTAATTTGGACTTTTTAAACCTTATAACAATAAAACTATACACATATCGACAATTAATGATATACAGATGAATGTATTACTTATTGATATAATAAAAATATGAGTGAGGATTTGCATAAAATTTAAACTTGAAACAAAAGTATTAATATCTGTTTTCTGGTATTACTTACTTATGTAACTTATAACTTAATAATACTTGAGGAAAATATATAGCTAAGTTGATATGCTATATATAGCATAAATANTTCCAAATAATGCATTTCTGTCCAACTGGTCAAGAACATGTGCTGCAGATCTATGGACTATTTGAAGTTGACATTCATATATATATGCAGTTGATACAATACATACTCTTACACACTTACACACACACATTTAAATCATCCAAGTCTAAAATTAATTTAAACAGTGAAGTAGTTTATTCAGTTTTTTTAAGTGAAAAATAAATAATTACTAGAAAAGCAAAGAATCATTAATTACAAAACCCTCCTTTAATTTTGAAACCAACAACTTCAGATAATGAACTATTATTTACCTTTAAATTCCCTCTGTCCTGATGAATCTAGTTGGTGTGTTTGAGCAGCACTTTTAATTAACTCCATAATAACAATTCTATCATAAATGCCAGCATCACTTGGATTAACTTCAATGTGATAATTACTAGCTACAGTCATTATATCTAATTTTTTGTTTGAAGGTGTCTAAGAAATGAAAAATAATGACATTTAATATTTCATTTATAGACCATTACACTACTGATCAATACTAATAAAAATAAAACAAAATTTGATAGTTATGACTTATAAATGACAACTCATTAAAATGTACTAATAAATTAAGGCAAAAAGGTTTGCTGATTTTGCATAGCAAGTATACATTTTCTGTAGTCATCAAGTACATTTCTCTTAATACAATGAAATAATTACTCATCAGTAGTACATAATAAATAGACATATTTCCCACCTTTATTGTGTACTGTACTAGAGACACGATTTTTGTTCTGTCTCAAAAAATGCAGAGAAAGTAATGTATCTAGCATCAAAAATTTATTGCACATTACGTATTTTGAAATTGGTAAATTCTTTACTTATTTGTAAACTGAGCTGCAGTAACAATCATACAGTATGAATCAGAGGGAAAGTGTCCTCGTTACCTTCCTTCCCATAAAATCTTGACTAATATTGGTCTTGTACCAAAGTCACCTTTGGTATAGGGGTTGTATTACTTCATATAAAATGTTATCTTCTAGTCTATTTCTTATGCAACTTTCAGAAAAATATGGGGAAATAATTTTTCAAATAAAAATTGTATGAGCATTTCAGAATTAATAGATTCAGCTTAAAGTAAATGTACACTTATAAAGAAAAATCATACTAAAGTAAAGACTTTTGCTATAGGATGGTAGTATGGAGAGAGAATCTTAATGAAAAGTTATTGGTTACCTTTCAAATGTTATATTACCAATACATAATTTTTTTTTTCTTAAATCATGCTGTTTAAGAGATAGCTTGTTTATAGAATAACATTGTTCCCTTTATTTTCTGATAATAATTTATTTAGGTCTCAGCTAGTACCACCAATATTGTTGAGAACTGGGTATCAAAATAAAGTAATTAAATAATTCCAGTGGACTACAATTCAACACATTGGTTACTGTCAACCTTCATTGGTTGCTGCAAGTCATTTAAATCATCAGCTACTATAGCTATTTCATTGGCATGCCCTATGTTTTTGATGATCGGCAAATTTATTGTGACCCCCGCAAATTAGGGCTTCCTAAAAAATAGCCACTAGGGAGAGTCAGAGTAGCTCAGAGATCCATTCGGAATCTAATCCCACCCAGTCAATCTATCATCTATAAATAAAAGCTTGTCCTGGGCCACTGATGAGGTGGTAACCTGTAGATAGCCCCTTCATGACCCTAAGTGTTTGAAAGGGAAGCTAATACATACTCATGGATAATCTAATTTATTTTTCAATCTTTGGAGGATCCCCATCTTATACCTGATTTTATCGAATGCCTAGTTGAAATCTATAGACCTATATATATTTTAAGTCACAGGAAGAGACTGCTATATTAACAAAAAAAAAAAAAAAACCATTATAAAAACTTAACTCCTTATCACCATATTTTCTTCAACTTCCTCGCGATTCATTAAAATAATAGTCATATATTTGTGGCAACTTCTGGCTATACTAGATTTTGGAATATCAACCAGAATTAAAGAGAGCCATTGGGTAGGCCAAACTTCCTGTTTCATAGATAATATTGAACTATCTCAAATCAAGGAATCCATCAGCAAAATCACTTGATCTTTTTCTATAAGTTTTAACATTTCTATAGTCTTCACTGCTACTACTACGAAATAGTCTACCTACTGCTTTTCCATTTGTTTATAATTTTATGGCCTAGAAACCTCATTTTTTAAAATTATAAGTCTGGTTGTCTTAATGACTGTTAAGATTATTTTGCAATCAGGGAAGAGCTCTGGAATATATTGCATAAATGCTACTGATTTCTGCTTCATGCCCGTAATTAAATTCTGTACATCCTTCAGCACTTTTCCACGTTTAATGGATGTTATGTAGGTGTTATCTGTAATGTTTAATGTAACAGATAACATCTAACATTTCTTTCTTACCTGTGCAGATTCAAGCTAACATAATATATTTCCTTTCATGCTCCTCCATTTTACCGTATTTTTCAGATAAATATTATTATCTTTCTAATTTTCTGGATTTTTATGCTAATTGATTTATTAATCTCTTTAAAACCTTCATCATTTTTCTTATTATTTCCTCTTTCTTTCTGAGCTTGAGGATTTCTTCAATCATCTATTTTTTAATCATCGATGATTTAAGCTTTTCAATTTCAATTTTATTGGACCAATTTTCAAGCCCACTGAATATTGGACCACTTAATTCAATATTTTTGGATGTTTTCATACTTTAATCTATTAAAATTCTATTCTATTCAGTTCTATTAATTTTATAATTTGCTTCTTGAATTTAATTCTAATTGCAGATACAAAAGGATTAACACTAGTGACCTTATTCTGAAATTTTTGTCTCATTAGTGGCTTTTAGAATCACCTATTAACCACAAATCCAGTCTCTTGGATATGCTGCTTTTTCATGGCAACTGTAAAACTAAGTGCAGTTCTAAAAAGAAGTTATTAGTTCAAATTACTTCTTGGATTAGAATATGTCGCAATTCCAAATAATGCATTTCTGTCCAACTGGTCAAGAACATGTGCTGCAGATCTATGGACTATTTGAAGTTGACATTCCAAAGTAATACTTTAAAATGTTTATGGCATCTTCTCTGTATGATTTAAAGGACCTTAATTTATAGTCTGAACAGGCCCCTACAGGAATATTATTATTATTATACCTAACCATATTGCATTTAAGAACTAGAACAAATTTATAAGCTAGACTTAGCTGAGTTGTAACACATGAAACCAACCAATTCACCCCCAATCTGAGAGGGTCAGGAGAGTTGATTTTAGATTCCTAGTCCCTAGGAGGCCCACCTTCACAACAGCTATGAGAACTCCCTACCTTCCAAGTAATCCAGATAGATAGATAGATATGCATTTGTTTACACGATAAACATCTAGGGTATTACGCCCAAGTAATCCAGAGGATGGACTCTTTACACGGTCTATGGGTCAATACCAGCTGAACCTTGGTTGTTTAGGAAGGGGATCCAAGCTAAAAACAAGCTATGAGTCGAAGCACTTAAGTACCACTGCTACTCTACCCCATATTTCCTTCTTTATATTAAGAAATATGTATGGATTTTCGATTTGCAAAAATTTTGGGGGAAGACCTCCATGGACACTACAAAAAATGTATGGATGAGAGATTAGTTTCATGTTATATGTCAAATAACATCTTCATCGATAGCATCTTGAATTTGCAGACACTCATAAATGTAACTATATAAAATAATAATAGTATTTATATGTCACTACTCCTACGCTATAGTATGATACTTACTGTGAAGCTAGTTTGTTCCATTCTTAATCGCTCAACTCCAGGACCATAAAGTTCCCTAAGCAAAGCCATAATTCGCGTTTTCTTTCCACTACCAGAGGGTCCAAAAAATAGTAAATGAGGAAAGTCTCCTTGATTTACCTAAAAATCGAAAAAATAAATCAATCATATCCTCTTTATTTCACTTTTGGACTATAAATTTGAATTTCTAAATTATTATTTTAAAAAATAATAGTAAAGTAGGTAATCAGATTCTACAAACCAAATTTTTAAGATGCTGAGCTTGATTTAAATGGAAGTCCAGCTTTTGAAGAGAAGTTGGACGATATTTATCGACATAAAGGCTCATTTTGATTGGCAATAATCAGTAGTTAAATTGGTTTAAAAAACTCTGAAAAATTAACATCCAATACCTTATTTCGTTTTGGCGGGTAACTAATTTTTAATGTTGTTCAGTAACCATTCGTTCAAAAGCATTCGTAAACATCGTTCAATATCTCACAGATAAATCAAGACTGAAAACAGATTTTAATTATAATATTAGTTTAGGATTATTAAAACGCATCAAATTTATATAGGAATTTTTTAGATTTTACTGCAGTAATATATAAAAATGACAGGTGTTAAGTAAATTGGACAGGATCTGATAATTATGTATATGTTCATACTTAGAAATAAAGGCTATTATTTATTTTTTAAAGTTTAAATTAGATCTGACTAGACTTTCTACTCATAATGCATTATTTGATATGATGTAAAAGTAACACTCTGGTTGAATATAAAAATATTCTGATACTTTTTAAAAATAATATTAGTCGAAACTGAGTGGTCACTAATTAGTTAAACTTCTATTTTAAATAAATAATTATTTTAATAAAATTTATTTCAAGATTGCAGGGTACTATTCTGTCCAACAGGATTTTTTTAATGAGCATAGTCAATAATTATAACTAAGATTAATCTGATTGAAATATTTATTTTATGATATAAATAGCCATTCAAAAACCTTTCAAGTACTTTTCTTAAACAATTATTTTTCATTGTTTATTAATCAATTTTGAAAATTTATTTGAAGTGTGAGGAGGTTTCAATGACATTTATCTATCTACAACAGCTGTTATTGACAACCTCCTTGATGTCAGTAATGGACTTGGAAAGGTCGAAGTATTGTTTTGTTTGGAGCTTCGGCATTTTGAATGTTTTTAAATAAAATTTTTATGAAGTTTAAGTTTGCTGTATATTCGTAAATGATTAGTTTTTTCTGTTTGATACAGTGTAGTGTTATATCTTATCTGGCTTCCTACAATTCCTGTAAAATAGTGTGATGCTTAGAACTGCGTTTATATGTTACTTGTAAAAACTATGAATTAAATTACTCCATTAATAAAAATATTGAGTTATAATGACATTACCTGCCAATCAAATTACTCCTACTCAAGTTCACAACCCTACTTTAGATGTTAAGTAAGAAAAATGTTATTTTCTAACTACAATTTTTTTTTTTCATTTATCTTTTAATTAATGCATTGGAATTGTTTTAGGTCAAGCAGCCCCAATGCCAGTCCCCAGTCTAGTCCTCACCTATCAACCAAACTTGCCCATAAGAGAGATGCTTCCATTTCTAGTACCAAAGAGCTGAATCCTGACACTCTTGATCGAAATGATTCGTCTAGCAATACACCTAAGGTAAAAACCTAAAGTTATATAAATTTTAATTTGGCAATCCAGTTTTGGAATAATTAATATATAAAAGATTATGTTTTAGACATCTTCTGAACAAGGTTCTGGTGGTGAATTGAGTCGAAGTAATAGCCAAGAACCTGTAAAAGAGCGGAAAACATCTGACAGAATTAAAAAAAAAGCCCCTTGGTATAGTGCTCTGTATCCAACTTATAAATCACGAAGTGATGACTTTAAAAGAATATTCAAAGATATACCACCTGATGAAAGATTGGTAGTCGGTAAATAATTATATTACTTTTTCTTTTATTCATTGCTTATTCTGATTCATTTTGATAATAATACCAGTTTCATTAAGTTTTTTAATTATATGTCTAATTTATTCTTTAGACTACTCTTGTGCATTGCAACGTGATATTTTGGTACACGGTCGCCTTTATGTTTCACAAAACTATCTTTGTTTCTATGCCAACATTTTTCGCTGGGAAACACAGGTAATGTCTTTTATTTATTTTCATTTATTTTTAAAGAATTTTTGTATTTATCCACAAACTAAGCTGTAGCATGGAAAATAATATCTTTGTTTTAATTTCTTTGCTTAGTTTAAATAGAATATTGTGTTTTGAGAATCTGTGAGTAGCATTTAATTTTTGGAGCAAGATCTGTATATATCTGTGTATCTGTGTCTGTCACTGATTGAGCAAAATAGCTCATAAATGGATTGGCTTTAGGAAAACCAAATATTTTCAGATATAAGTACTTAAAGTCTCTTGAGGACACTAAATAAGACTATACATTTACTTCTATTCAAGATGAGTTGCACATAGTGTATAATTATTGCTATGGTTTATGGTTTTAAAATGAATTACAAAAAGTAAAATTTTATGAATATTTTTTCAAATATTAAGAGGGAAATTATTAAATTTCTCTTTAAGGATTAGTGTTTACAAAAGGTTTATTGTGTTTGCTATGTCACTGTAGGAGTTGATAATCTGCATGACAAAGCATGTTTAACTCTTACAAGAAAATAATACACATTGTTTAATTTTTGTTTGATAAATTAATAATATCACTCTATTTTTATTTATTTATGTTTGTTTTATCTTTTTTTTTTTAAGAGAGATTAAAAAAACTTTAAGCTAGTACTTGTTTAAAATGAAAGGATATAAATATGTTGCAAGTTTCTATCATCCCTACTTGAAATAAGAGAGATCCAAAGAGGATATTATTGGTTAATAATTATTAATTTTTTTTGCTTAAAAAATATTTTATATTTATATTTGATAAATGTCTATGCTATTAAGAAATTTAGGCATTTTTGCTGTAAAATTAAAATTGATAAATGTTGAGAAGGGGATAAGTTTATATAAAAGTGTATTTTTTTTTCATGTGAATAATTCAATTTTTTATATTTTAAAATTGAGTTTAAGTACTGTTTTGTTCTGAAAGTATTAAATTAAATGAATTCACACATTATTCATGAATGAGGGCTGATCTTATTTTTATTATATTTTAAAAAGAATTTTGTGATAAGCATGTTTTTTGCTAGTAGTACTCAAGTAGCAGATAGTACTTATGTCAATTTGTTCTTGGTTTACCCAGAGTTCCTCAAAGTGAAGCCTGATTCTATCTCTATTCATAGTACCCTTGTCACCAAAAATGAAGAGATCTCATCCCTCCTACAGCATCTGGTGGATCTTTTTATTTTCCTCTTTCTCTTCCTTGGCAGAATCCAATTTATTCTCTCTTTCTTGCTATTTATCTTGTCATTATTAATATGCTCATAACAGACCAACTGTTTTCCTGCACTCTTTTAATCAATTTTTTATAAAATCTTCCACATATTATAGGTATTTTGCATTCAGGATGCCCAAGCATTCTCTCTCTGTAATTTAAGTGGTTTTTAGATGAGCTGATTTGATCCTATTACCTTACTCTTATTCCAGTGGATCCTATACAATATCTGCGTGATTGTCCTTACTTTATTACTTCTTACTTTAATTGAATTGCAAACTCCTTTAATTCTGAAGGACCTTTGCCAGTCCCCAAATAGTTTTTTGTTTCAGTCCTTAGACTATATACAGCAATTCATCTGATAGATTCCAACTACTTTCTAGATAGAGTTTCATCTTGTTTATTTTATGTATATTTATGTTTCCTAATTCTCGTCTAGAATATTGTATCATGAGCTTTTATTTTGCTTTATAATGGTTAGAATTATCAGATCATTGGCTAAGAGCAGAATGAAGAGGTACCTTTCATGTAAATCAAGCTTTTCTTGAGAGCTGTCCGTATGAAACACTTCTTCAATGACAAGAAAAATGATACAACTTTGCTGAAGTCCTTTCTAAGAGAACTACTGTTTTAGGGAATTTTTGTAGAATTTTTCTCGATTCTATGAGCTGAAGAGCCTTAAAAAGAAGGGAAAAAAAAGGTGTGTATAAATACACTTCTCGCCCTTCGTCTGTCCAGGAGTTTCTTTTCACTTCTTACTGACGAAGAACTTCTTACTGAAGTCTCTCCAAAACTACTCAATGTAGTTTTTTTTTTTGTGTGTGTGATCACTACAGTCTTTCTCTCACCTGTTCTTATTTAT